>CAUYON010084157.1:0-10467 GCA_963573935.1 Arctocebus calabarensis | reverse complement strand
AGTGATCAAGGAAATGCCATGAAGGATATCTGTAACAGTATGATCAAAATATTTCTGAATGTATATGAATCGTGCCCTGTGATTGCACCAATGTACATAATTATGATTCAATAAAATTATTAAAAAAAAAAAAAAGAAGTTGTTTCTCCAGAATCAGATTTTAGAGTATCAAAAGCAACTCAAAGATCTGAAGTGATAATGTTTAGATTTCCAAATGATAACATGAAAAACTTAAGAATCTGCTACATCTCAATAACTCATTTAAATCTTATACCCCCATGTAAAAAGAGTGACATCAGAGACTTTTTCAAAGCCTCATCTAGTAGCTCCTGTGTGCGTACCATGGTCGAACCATACTTTGAACAACAGTTCCATATCAAAGCTCTTTTCCTTTCACACATTTCAACCTAATTAGAGACAAGAGAGCTGAGTGTTAACGAGACAGTCAATTTTAGAAAATGCATGCAAACAAGTCAAATGTTTTTAATTACTTTAATATTTTCCACATGTAGAATTTTATCTTATTAGGCATTAAAAACAATGTTTAAAAAAAGAAAAATCAGAGCGACCAGCACTCTGTATGAGGCAATCAGCTGGACACAAATTAATATTTATGG
This sequence comes from Arctocebus calabarensis, assembly GCA_963573935.1. Taxonomy (NCBI): domain Eukaryota; kingdom Metazoa; phylum Chordata; class Mammalia; order Primates; family Lorisidae; genus Arctocebus; species Arctocebus calabarensis. Next base: position 9,850 of record CAUYON010084157.1, on the reverse strand, counting down.
TCTGAAACTTCCTCTATCTCTATTAGCTATGTGTGTAGAAAGTATTCTATTAGAACCTTCTCAGGCACAGTTAACCCACATGCTTTTCCCAGATAAATGCATAAAGCTCTTACAGTCGTTCGGGTTATCTTCCGAACCGTATCAAGAACCAGGGGAAAATGTAATTCAGATCATTGCTCTGTTTGGATTATAACAAGTTTTTCTGAGTGGCTTTATTTTTGAATAAGAAAGAGATAAAGCCTGTTTTATACTCTCATTAGATCTGACTCAAACTGGTGGGATGCCAAAGTGGGAAAAATTGGTAAATCACAAAAGGCATCTATTTTACCACTTATGTTCTCTAGGAAGTGAAAATATTTGAGTTAGTAACATTGGGAGATATCTGAAGACTGGAAAAAAAAAAAACTTTAAATTTCCCTCACAGATCAATGTTATATACATACACGTATATGAATAAAAAGTGTTGTTACCATTTACCAAAATCATTCTCCTAAGCCAAAAAACCTGATATGTAAGGCCCTTTGATACTTGAAAAATAAAGTCATTGAAGTGACTGCTCTTCTTCAAAACCCTTAGAAAACATGCTTTCAAAACTTTATAACTAATCAAGAAATTATTCATTTCTTATTCAAATGCCCTTCTCTGTTATAACCATTCTAAAGATAGAGGCTAGAATCTTTGCAGTTTTGTACTTCAGATAATCAAAAGACCAGTTTGGGGAAGAAGAAGAATTCCCTACAATATCTTGCAACTTCAATTATGAATTTGACATGGGTCATACAAAATTTACCTTTGATATTAGAAAAAAGGGGTTGGCTCAAATACACAAAATTATAAGCATGCAAATGATCAGGTTTGCTAGAAAAAAAATGACCCTTCTCAACAAAGTGAAAGAATTCCTATGAGATTTATCTTTGGGCCAATTTTCAATCATTCGCTTGCTAATAAGGATATGCATATACGTGTATTAAAAGCTTTTTTTTATAATTTAGGTTACTCCACTAGTTTAGACTATTATTTCTAAATTCTTCTACGATTTAATTTTATTTCCTGTCTGTACAGCAGTGGTTCTCAACGTATGGGCTCTGAGCAGCAGCTATCAACATCACTCAAGAACTTGCTAGAAATGTAGTTCTCAAGCCCCAGCCAGACCTACTGAATTAGACACTTTGGGGGGTGGGGAGGGGCACAGCAATCTGTGTTCTAACAAGCCTTTTAGTGACTGAAAGGCACAGTAACTTTGTATAGCCACTGCCCTCAGGTTGTGAAATGAAACAATCTCCCTAAGCATCATTAAAAATGGACAATGCCAATTGTAGATACAGCATATCTTGGATGAAAGATCTGTAAAATATAATAAAAGCTTATAGTTTTGTGTAGAAAATAAAATAAAATAAAATAAAATAAAATAAAATAAAATAAAAAAGGTATTCAAATGCAGAAAACAAAAACTATTCCAGAATCCATTCTCCTCCCCTCACACTTCCTATCCTACTTCCCTATAAACTAAGAGTCCTAAGTAGATGTCACTGTTAACCAAGGCTCAGGGAGGAGTTGAATTCTGGGTTGAAGAAATTACACTAGTTGATTCAAAATCTCAGATCATTTCACATCAACTCTTATCGCTACTACTGGGTGATGTTCTCTACCCATCTTCAGACATCACCTAATCTACTAATCTTTAAAAAATCTAGCATCTGGCTAGCTTTGCCTGCATGCTGACCCTTCTTTAATTGAACAATTGTATTCAGCCATGCTTTGAATATCACAGAACTAATTTAACTTTGCTTACATTGATGGACATTATCAGCAAGAACTCAATACAACGTGTTGCTATAGTTTTCTAAAGGGTGTTGTTGATGAGAATGCTTTTTGACTTAACAAGGCCTTTCATTCCTACATCTCAGTACTGAGAATAGTAGTCTTCTGAGGGACTCATTTATTTTTATTTTATCAACCCTGAGTACTGGGGAACTTGTTTTTGTTTATTTTTCTTTCTCCTTCATGCTTGGTCTTAAAATGTTAATTTTACAGCCTAAGCTAGTAAATGTGATGAAATTAACACAAGTTTGTATACTAAGCTACCTTGATTACATCCTATTTTTTACCCCTTACACTTATTTTTCACTTATTTATTTAACTCTTTACTTTCTTACAGAGCCAGGCTTTGAAGTCTGGCATAACTGAATATAAATTCCATCATCAGGACTTATCATTTGTATAATCATAGGCACGAAACTAACTTGGCTCAACTTCATGAGTAAAATAAAAATGACCTAACTTATAGGATTTTTATAATCATTAGAATTAATAAATGTGAAAATTGGTAACAGTGCCTGGGACGGAACAGGTGGTCATGAGGTTAGCTGCTATTATCAATGTCCATGTTGGCAGCCCCTTGAAGAGGCCCAATATGCAAATTTCTTGACCATCTCCAAGGAACTGACCACCACTGTAAAATTTAGTGGTCATAACCCAGACCTTGGCATCACCCAGAACAGGTTTCTCTACAATGACTGATGGTGATTCCATCAGTTCTGGGATTCCATCTTCTATTTTCCATCTTTCTATCTCAATGTGTGAGCCTAGAGCAGTAAGACCCTGAGGAAGTTTTTTAAAGCTTTCCTAATTTCCTGTGTTTCTGCCCCTTCTTGTCTCTGTTTCCTTCCCTGCTCATACCGGACCCCACTCTCAATCACCCACTCTTTTCCCTCAGTCCTTCTTGCTGCACCTGGCTGGACAGTCCCACTGTAGAGGACTCAATCACTTGCTTTTCTTCCCCTTGAAGGTGCCAAGTTCTGAGGAGAATGGATCATGGTGGTACCTCATGGTCTAGAATCTAGATCTTAGACTTTCAACTTCACGCTCATCCTCAGAAATCTTTTAATTTACTGAAGCTTCTATTCCATACCACAAAGGTCCAAACCAAATCCTATCAATCTTGGCTGACAGCCTGGTCTCCTACTCAGGAATTTCAGCCTGTCTCAGCCCTCCAGATGCTGATACAAAGTCCAGCTGGTACTCCCTAGTCTCACAGAACAATGTATCTCTTCTAGCCAAGGCCAAGAGTTACATCTGACCCGCCCAGGAGCTCTTTGTTCCTGAATCCTTTGGACCTTGTTTTAGCCATTAAATTATATCTCTTTTTTCTTTTAATATATTCTCAGCTGCTTCCTCCTCAGTTTCTCATTCCATACTGATAAAAAGAATTAACTTATCATTCCCATCCTGAAAACAAGAATTCTCAGTTCCAATTTGGCAATTAAGAATTAGAAAAATGTGGGCCAGGCGTGGTGAGTCATGTGTATAATCCGAGCACTCTGACAGGTTGAGGTGGGAGGATTGCTTGAGCTCAGGAGTTCAAGAGCAACCAGCCTGAGCAAAAGCGAGACCCATCTCTACTAAAAATATAAAAATTAACCAGCTACTGTGGCAGGCACCTGCAATCCCAGCTATTCAGGAGGCTGAGGCAGGAGGATCACTTGCACCCAGGACTTTGATGTTGCTGTGAGCTACAGCTAATGCCACAGCATCGTAGCCTGGAGCAACAGAGACTCTGTCTCAAAAGACAAAAACATATTAGTAAAATACAATGTAAAATTCAAAATATTTTATATCAATTAAAGTCACAAAACTTAGATTTTCCTTGTGTGCTCTGACCTTGCAGTGGAACAAGGAGTCTGAGGGCCCAACTTAACATTTCACAGTGAATCCCACCCCCTACCCACAGAGCATTGGAGGTGGGGAACAGGCCACGACTGGCCAACAGGTTAACTCTCTGGTACAGTGATCTTCCGTCAGTCAGGTCTAGTCTTTAGGAAGAGACAAGTTTACAATCCAGTGGCTCTCATAGCCGTCTTTATGGAATCAGTTGAGAGGTGGAGAAAATGACGGAGCAGATGTAAAGACAGAAGAAAGGGACCAGCTCCAGCTTCTCGATACCTTTTCTTCACCTTTGGGAGGGCTAGGTTTATAGGGATTGCCTAGGGATCGCCTACGCTTTGCTTCTGTTGGATACTCTGAAGTCAGGTTTCGCTTGAGACAGTCCTAGATGTTATCACAACTAACTGAAGAGTCAAAATATCTCTCACAGAAGGAAAGTAGGACTCCTGGCTCTGCGGCCCCATGCACACTATCCCTTCTGAAAGGCCACAATGGCCCTGGCTGAGTAGAGTTAAGGAGATGAAGCCTGGGAATGGTCTGAGATCACCTTATAGATGATTTCTGAGTAGTGACAGACCTTTAAGGGTAATGAAGAGAGCCGCATAGAAAATAAAAATGTGAGGAAACAAGGAGAAAAACAACCTAAAAAGCCACTCAGGGAGCTATTGGGAGGAGGACCAGTAAGAAAGTCAGACCCAAATAAGTCAGCTGGTGGAAAAGCCTGGTGGAGTTCTTGGTATTTTTTACAACACCATTAAAGCAATAAAACAAGTGTTTTTTCTTCTGTGTGCACGTGATGAGAAACCTTACCTGTAAACATCATAGTACACAGGTTTATAACAGGTCATTTTTCAAGATATGTACAAGAGATGTAGCCTTTCCTGATTTAGAGGTCCAGGATTTTAAATCCTTCTCATTTAAAATTAAGTGGAACATTTAAAGCAAAGAACCATAAAATAAATATCAATATTAAAAATCCATATGCAATTAAGAATTTCAAAAGAGAGATCAATAGTCAACTGCAAAAAATATAAAGCAAAAATCAAAGCAGAGCAGTAGCAAAAATAATCTTCCCAAGCTCCTTTATAATCTAGAAGTAATTCACTTGGAAAATATTAACAAAGCTACTATAATATTTCTTAATTTAACAAATATTTACTAAGTATCTACTGTAAGCACATACACCAAAGCTAACTATAACACTTTTAAAAATAATGTTGAAAACGTAAATTATTATTCCCTCCAAAAATAAGTTAAAAACAGATTTAACTTACTCTGAGCCACATTGCTTCTGAAGCTATCGCAAAACAGGAAATGTGGACAAATTCCAAGAAAAAGCTTTGTAATTGGAAACATTATCAATGGAATCACTTTTACTTGTTAAAACAATGATATAATAATGTTCCTTGGAGAAAGCAACTGATAGCTGTCTATATGAACACCTACCACTTCCATATTAAATCCAGATTAGAACACTAGATTAGATTAGATTAACAGATGAGAAGACTAGAGTGTAGTCTGGTGTGCTAGATAGTACTCTATCTCATACAGCACTATCCTACATTACAGTACTACAACAGAATACAGTTGGATAACCAAATTTGTGACAAGTTAATAAGCATCAAAAAAGTAATCTTATTTTACTGTAGGAGTAGGTTAACACAGGGCTAAAGGCAAGTGTATCGATGAAAAGAAACAACTGCAAAAAGGGCTGATCACACTATGAGCCCCGAGAAGGCACACCCCTGATTAGAACTATGGGCTGGCCGACTATAGTGGCTCACACCTGGAATCCTAGCACTCAGGGAGATGGAAGCAGGTACATTGCTTGAGCTCAAGAGTTCAGGACCAGCATAAGCAAGAAAGAGACCCATTTCTAGTAAAAATAGAAAAATTACCCAAGCACTGTAGCAGCTACAGTCACCTGTAGTCCCAGCTACTTAGGAGGCTGAGGCAGGAGGATCACTTGGGCCCAGGCGTGAGGTTGGTGTGAGCTATGATGATGCCACAGTACTCTACCCAGGATGACAGAGTGAGATTCAGTCTCAAAAAACAAACAAACAAAAAATAACCCCAAACCCCAAACAAACAAAACTCCACAGACCAAAACTAACCAAACGAAACCTCACAGGGCATCTGCTCTGCCGTTCTTCCCATGCGGCCGCCCTGAAGACGCTCTCAGGCGGCTTCTAGCACAAAGTTCCATGCCCACTCACTCCCCTCCTTTCTCCTCACCTTCTTCCCACCCTTGTCTGTTTCTCTCCCGCTTCACAGAGTGTCACCCTAGTCTACTTCTGCTTTCATTATCATGCAGTTTTCTTCATTTCTATCTCAAATTCTGGAAGGGACAGTGGCAGAGAAAGTGCATTCTCTATTTTATAAAATTAATAAATCTAGAAAAGCATATGTGGATCTGTACATACACATATACTTACATGTTAAAATGTGTATGAAATATACATAAAACTAATGTAAAGAATAACACTTATTTAGAAGGACAGAAGGTACAGTACATGTTAAGTGCTAAGGCCAACAACAAATTCTTAGGCAGTGGTTCTGAAACTTAGCATGCATCAGCATTCCCTGTATGGCTTATTCAAACAGACCATTGGATCCCAGCCCCAGAGTCTCTGAGTAAGTAGATTTAGGATGAGCGGTAACAACACACATTTATAACAAGTTTGTAGGTAAGACTGATGCTGACCCAGGGACCACAATGAGTATTGGTGTCACTTAATCCTATTGTTCCAGTTCAGGGGCTTCCTGAATCCTTGAAAAAATGATTTTTTTTTTAAAAGCCTGACGCATATAGTAAATAGGAAGAAATGTGATGTTTGAGAAAGGCAGAATACCTCTGAAGCCAGATAAGATAACTATTGTCCCCATGAAGACAGCCCCCTCAATTGACTTTATCTCATGTCTACTAAATGCCAAATCATGTTGTGTAAAAGCTACAATGTAAAACACTAACAGTCCCAGAAAAACAAACAGAAAAACACCCCCACACACATACACACAAGAGGTAATATTTTCTATAAAGGTGGAAGAAAGGGAAGTTCAACCTAGTAAATTATTTAAGACTTTTCTTCTCAAATTGGTAAGAATAAGCATGCTCCCTATAACCTAAAGGCTGTTTGGAGAATACTATGTGGCTCACATTACAAATCTAAGAAAATACTGAATTATGAACTAAGAATGTACCACCAGGGGTTCTGTGGAGTCAGTATTGTGGGTGGCTGCTATAACACATTTCTGTTGGTTCAAGACCCATGAAGATTTGTCTGAATAGAATCCTAATTTTCCAAGGTTCATCATAAGAGGAAAGATAAAATTAGTATTATCTAATTTAATTTTAGGTAACAAAATGTTCTTTCTCATTAGACAGCTGAGAACAGGGCAAATATAATTTTATTTTATAAAAACTGATTTTCTTTTTCTATTTTTTATATCACTACCAAAGTAATCTTTTCTACCCTTCTATTTCCAAAGTTGTTAGTTTCTCTACAAAATTCTCACAGATAATTAATGATGCTACAGAAACACAGCAAACCCTGCCATGCTGAATTATGCTACAATCTTCCTAAAGTTAAAAAACTAAAGATTATTTAAGTTAATGTCAATTATTTTGAAGTGAAGTGAAATGCTATTTATATATGAATAATATATATGCAATATATTATTTTTCCATATATCCAAGAGTCTTATTTTATGGTTTAAAAGTCATCATTGCTTTTTTCTCTGGAGATAAAACTGTAACTTAGAACTTCGGAACATACTTTAAAATAGATATACAAAATTACAACTATCAAACATTGACAATAATGTTGTAACATGTTCCACTTAAAATGTGACATAACGTTTTTAAATTAACATTTCAGTTGCACTGGTAGCCTCAACCTGTCGTGTATGAAAACTGAATCCCTAAAGCCACCATGCTCTGAGGAAGCCCAAGATGTATGAGGAGGCTTTTTTAGGCACTTTGGACAATAGTCATAGCTGAGTCCAGCCTTTTAGCCATCCTAGCCCAGAAAGACATTAGAGTGAAGAAACCTCCAGAGGATTTTACTGGTCACTCTCCTGACCATTCCCATCTGAGAACATCATGAAACCTAAACAAGGCATTCTCGTTATTCCCTACCTAAATTCCTGAGCCACAGAATCCAGAATCATATTAAAGTGTTTTTTGTTTTACACTATGATTAAACTGGCTTGCTAAGAGAAATAGGCAAATGAAGCATGTTAGCCATAAAGTTATGGTTGAACTTGATTCACTACAGAGCAATCTGAAAAGAAATATGGTAAACATATAAAAATACGAAACACAAGAAGAATGAAAGGGTATTGTATATTTCCTTTAAAAATGTCCAACTTACCTATAAGTATTACGATTATGAAATAGAGATGAGAACTTTTATTATTAAAACGAAAATGCTTGTCCTCTTAAAAACTATTAGAACCAAAACATTCTTTCTGCTCAAAATATGTTTCTCTTATCATAAAGAACCCAGGGTAAAATAGAAATGGCAAATTCATCACTATAAAAAAATAGAGTCTAAGAAATCACAGTGGAAATTACTGGGCAGAATTCTAAGAATAATCCCTAATGATGCTCATTCTTACATAATCTTTCTTCTTTAGGAAAAGGTGGAACCTGCATACATGATGAGATGTCATCCCCATAACGATCATTTGTTGTGAGATTTAGATGATCTTAAGATAATCTGGTAGGCTTAATCTAATTATATCTGCCCTTTAAAAACAGTTTTCTCCTGAGGAAAGCAGGAGATGTCCAGAGACAAAGTGTGAAACCTGATGCAGATTTGCAGATAAAGGTGAATTTGTGAGAAAGAATTGGGGTGCCCTCTAGGTCTCTTGTTTTTGTGTATTTGATATAACTTTTTGGAGACTGCAGTCTAACTGCCTCGTAGGGCGTCCTATATTTGGGATTTGGCCACTCATTTAGTAATAGTATCATTAAACTCATACCTCTATATCTTGTATTTCCTGCAAATTAAATATTAGATTTTGATTTTAGTTAGGTTTATGGTTAAACAACATGGAAAAGAATATTTCAAAGGAATGCATATTAATAAACACCTGGTGTGTCAAGTTGCCCACTGTGAATAATGTGAATTCTGACAACCAGGACAAGTAACCTCAGAAGGCACATTTTACTCAATAAAAGCAGTGAATAATTTGAAGTGTACTCTTCATGAATATCTGTCCTCCAAAAGCTTCCCCAAATGGTTTCATTAGTCATTGAAGATTCTTGATTAACTCAATTACTTCTTTACGCTTTTCAAAATGGTAATTTTATAAATCCTATGATTTCTCCGAAATTTATTTGCAGGCAGACTGCTGAATATTTTCCTTTTAAAATTTTTTTTTCACATCTCCCATCTTTTTTCTCCCCTAATATCATTATATATAGTCACATTTTTAAAACAGTTTTATTGAGGACTAATTCACCCACTTCAATAACAAAGTTTGAGTTTTGATAAATGTGTAGAGTTGTGCAACCCTCACCAAAATCAAGATATAGACCATTTCCACCACCCAGAAAGTTCTCTCCAGACCATTGCAGTCAATTCCTTCTCTCAACCCCCAGGAACCACCAATCTAATTTGTATCATAATAGCCGTATCACGATAGCCTTACTCTTCAAGAATTTCGTTTATTAGAATCATATTATAGTAATAGTGTCTGGGATCTGGCTTCTTTCACTTTGTAAAATGCTCTTGAGACTCGTCCATGTTTCTGTATGTACAAACAGTCATTGCATTTCATTCAACAGAATTCCACTGTACAGATATAGCATAATTTGCTCTTCTATCCACAAGTTGATGGACATTTGGACAGCTTCCAGTTTTTAGGGCTATTACAAATAAAGTTGCTACAAACATTCACAAACTGGTATTTGTGTGACCATATGTTCCATTTCTTTTGGGGAGATTCTTAAGAATGGAATGGCTGAGCAAGCATAGGTTTAACTTAAGAAAATGTCAATTATAGCATAGGAATACAGGGAAAGGGGAAAGGGAGGGGAGGGGAGGGGGGAGTATGGGTGGAGGGAGGGCAATTGGTGGGATCACACCTACGGTGCATCTTAGCAGGGTACTGGGAAAACTTATTAAATGTAGAGTATCAATGTCTTTATATAGTGATCAAGAAAATGCCATGAAGGCTA
>CAUYON010084155.1:0-12437 GCA_963573935.1 Arctocebus calabarensis | reverse complement strand
AAGTGATTCTCTTGCCTCAGCCTCCCGAGTAGCTGGGACTACAGGCGCCCGCCACAGTGCCCGGCTATTTTTTTGTTTTGCAGTTCGGCCGAGGCCGGGCTTGAACCCGCCACCTTCGGTATATGGGGCCAGCGCCCTACTAGCTGAGCCACAGGAGCCACCCGCCTGGCTAGTTTTTGTCTGTAGTTGTCCTTGTTTGGCAGGCCTGGGCTGGATTCAAACCCGCCAGCTCTGGTGTATGGGGCTGGCGCCTTAGCTGCTTAAGCTACAGGCGCCGAGCCCTAAACGTATTATTTTTAATATTCTTTCCCAACCCATTGCTACTCTGAACCTCAGGGAAGTTAAGTCCATCCCCTCCATTTCAGAGGAGTTCTAAGCTACTCTTTCTTCTTCTAGACTCCTTAGGACAAAACCTTTTGTGACAAGGTCAGGTCAGAATGAGTTAATTTCACAGAATGAGTGACCTTTCTCCATTCCCTTCCTACCTCCCTGTGTGAAGATCCCACTGACATCAAGCCACACCATTCCTCACCCTATAAAGATCCACTTTATTTATAGACTCCATAAAAGCTTTTCAAGTCTCCTATTTCCCAAGAGAGCTCTGGAATGTCAGTCCACTGCCCTGGTTCTATCCCTCCCCTCTCTATCCACAATAAGACTGGGAGTCCCTGCTACCACGTGTCTGATCTCTCCAGCCTTTCCTGGGCAGTATTCAGGCTCCCCCTGCAGTTGAAACAGGAAAACTTCACGTTGTTTCCCTGTAAGCATAAGGGAATCTTTACTTCTTTGGCTTTGACCTACTCCCACTTCATTGGCTTGGCTGTGCCTTCAAATCTTCCTAAAATGAACTGACCAGACCATATAATAGAGTTACAATCTTTACAAGAAGGTAGTTTTCCTTCAAAGGGAGGAATAACAGGAACAATCAAGGATAGAAGTGGTAAAAGAAGACATACAAACTTTTCTAAAAGAGATAATGACCAGGTGAAAAATAAATGCTATCTATTCAAGCCTCACCCAAGTTGCATGTCCCACCAAAACCAGATAATTAGATACGATATTCCTCCCCACCCACCGTTCCCAGAATTCACTTATACCTGAGGTAGCTCAGGTGAAGTCCGGGGCTCCTGTGGGTCTCCACCTCCACATCACTGCTGGGTTCTGAACAGGAAAAAAATAGAGACATGGGTGGCAGAAGGGGTAACCGTGGACTGTGGGGTGGTTCTCAGAAGAATGAAGTATGACAAAACGACAAAGCTCTGGCAACGTCAGAATTTCGTTAGGGCTCAAATTGAACTTCACCTGTCAAAGGGAGAAGTAGCCAGTAAGAAGAGCAAAAGAGAACTAATTTGTAGGTGCTGAGAGGAAGGGTTGGAAAACAATCCCTGAGTGAACAAAGGATGAAGGGTGTCCTGCCTCAAGACGAAGATGTAGGTGTGAAAGTCCGGTCAACGGCTGGAGTTGGGAGCGTCGAATGAGGAACCTGCCAAGGGCAGCGCCTGACAGTGCTGTGGTAGATTAGACTTGGGAACAGTGATCATGACGCCTCTCAACACCCGAGAGTGTGAGGAGAAAGTCCTAGTAGTTTCCCTACAACAAGTCTTCTAGCTCGGTTGGTTCCGTGCGGTGCTGCCGGCGTTCAGCCGTGAGCCTGGTGAACAGGACACTAACGGAGGACGAAGTGAAAAGAGGACCGGGATGGGGGGGGGCGGTGTCCAGGTGACATCAAACTGAGGGGAGGGGCAGGGCTGTGACGTCACTGAGCTGGCGTTTGCTCGTGAAGCGAGGTCAGTCAGAAAACCTGCTCTGCCTTGGGACATGAGGAAGAGCCTGCTCGGTTCTGGGGGACCTTGCGTGGCGCGGCCCGGCAGAGCCTAGCCGCTGGGCCGGCCCCGACTCCTCCCCTCCGGGCGCGGCCTCCACCTAAGTCTCCCGCCTCCCTCACCTGCCGCCGCCGCCGTAGTTGCTGCTGCCGCCTGCCGGTCCTCTAGCTTCGACAAAGAGCCGCCCACTCTATCGCTCTTCCGCTTCCTGCGGAAGGAGCGACACTCTAGCCGCCAGACCCGGAACCACTCTCTGCGGCGCGCGAAGTATTCGTGCGACTAGAAGCACAAGTACCCAGCGAGCTTTGCGCGTCACCATGGTAACCCAACCCCAAAGCAGGGTAAAAAACCCTAAATACTTGCCCCCAACACAGGCCTCTGGGCAAGTAAAGGTGTAATCAGCGTTTGTCTCCACTTGCCAGCCGACCCCGAAACCTCCCCCCAGGCCTGCACCGCATCAGTTCCAGCTCTAGCCAAACTTCATCACACGAGGCTCCCAGCATGTTGCCAATACAGCAGTCTTGACATCCCCCACAGTTCCAACTATGCTGGCACAGCATCCCTACCACACGGAATCGTAAAAGACACATCATAGACAAGAGGATTTGCTTCATCAGCCGAAACAGCAGAAGGTATGATTTATTGTATACTGGTTACACTCAGCCACAAGCGAGAACAGAACGAGTCCAGGATGTCAGGTCCAGGGCAAGGGACCAATAGGACTGTTTTGGTGTTAGCAAGGTGGGTCTCTTAGGGGTGGGCTTGGTGATGGGATGGCGATGAGGTCTTAGATCCGCTGAGAGCCAAGTTCCAGACAGTAGTATGCAGTCCAGCAGCTTGTACTAGCCTCCTTAGCCTCTGGTATCCCATGTTCCTTCTCTCGTGGCCTTCACGAGTGCACAACCAGCCAGTTTACTTGGACCTCTGCCTCATCTTTCTCCTTTTGCGCTTCAGCCTGAAAAGCAGACAGAATACAACCCCTGCCCTCCAACCAGTTGTGTCCCCTCCCATCTTCAATCAAAGGTCCACAGAAGACAGGGGGTCAATAAGCACTAAGGTTCTATTCCCCTGCGTTCAATCCCTGCCTCTCGCAAGGCAATTCTCTTAAAATATTTTTCTCTTTACGATTTCCAAACCAAATGCACTAAAGTTTGGACCAAGAGTACTCCACTTCTTTTGGGCCGGCAAAATCTCAACATACCTGCGCATTCGCTTCTTCCTCCACTAGCAACCGATCATGAAGGAAAGAATAAAAAAAAGATTATTCTTACCAAGCTTAGGTGGGGGTATAAAGGCCACTACCTATGGAATAGGTTCTCAACCAAGTACAGAGACTTTGCTCGCAGCATTTGCATCAGTAATGTGGACATTCGTCCCCAACAGAAATCTGAAGTTCATCTGCTTGTTTTCCTAATCTATCCTGTTCCCCACAGCACTTAACGACCACCTCCTCTTTCTCCCCATACTATCCATCCTCTTCAGCTAACTCTAGGGAACCCTTGACAATCTAGCAGTTTAGGTTTATGGAGGACGTCCTTCGCTCCCATCTCTCAAGCTCACAACTAGGGGTTGCTCACCTTGGCTCTCATGGCGCGGAGGTTTCTATGGGAAAAGAGAAAAAGGATACAGTTAGTTTGCTGTAACGATGGAAGATGCAGAGGTCAGATATTTATGGATTGTCCGCAGAATCCGAGCACAAGCGAGGATAGCACTTACCTAGAAAGATGGCGCTAAGGCCGAGAGAAGGCTAAACTTCCGCTACGGCTTTTTAGTGAAGCGCTCGGTGTCGTCACTTCCGCCTTTTTCCCCCAAGAGGCGGGGCTGCAATGGGAGTAACAATGGCTTTTGGCCCCTCTCAGGTGGCTGGTAAGTGATAGGATTCGAGATTCTCTCGGAAACATTATTTTGCAATGAGTTTACTATCCTCCTATCCTTGCATCTGTAGGAGGACATCGTATTATTACAATGTGACCACCTATTTTCAATACTGGACCGAGAGGTGCCGACCCGAAAAGCATAGTGACTTCCGCATTGCTTCTCATTGCTTCTTGGGAGTTGAAGTTTCCTACCGAATCCTCCATTTTACTTTGGATAGGTGAGGACTGAACAAAAATTCCCAATTGGTTTTCCTAGTTGGCCTTATTTTCTTTCTTTTTTTTTGCAGTTCTTGGCCGGGGCTGAGTTTGAAACCGCCACCTCCGGCATATGCGCCCTACTCCGTTGAGCCACAGGCTCCGCCCTCTTTCTTTTTTTATTGAGACAGAGTCTCACTTTGTCTCCCTCGGTAGAGGCAGCTCACAGCAATCTCAAACTCTTGGGCTTAAGCGATTCTCTTATCTCAGCCTCCCGAGTGGCTGAAGTACAGGCGCCTCCCACACGCCCGTTTTTTGTTCTTGTTGCGGTTGTCTCTGCTGTTTTAGCTGGCCGGGACCGGGTTCGAACCCTCCGTATATGGGGCCGGCGCCCTACAGACAGAGCCACAGGCGCCGCCCATTTGCCTTATTTTCTGAAATAAATTGCTTCAAGGAGATTCGATTTTGAAACTTTCTAAGGTCCTAAGATTCTCCAGAACATAGGAAGATGTAAAGTGGGGAGTCGGCAGTCCTGCCCTACTACAAAAAGAGACCCTCTCCTTAGAGAGAGCAACTCTTTCCGCCTATAACTCTGAGAATACTATGTACAATAGCTAACTGTCGCTTTTTCTCCCCTCAATGCCTGAGGCAGAATGTCTCTACAGTTTCCTGGCACGTTGCATTATTTGTTCAGAAAATACTTCACTAATTCTCTAGCGGTGAAGGTCGAACCCATGGACAGAGAGAAAAATTAGCTAATTCCTTTCTAGAGAAAGTATGACATTTGGTATTAAGATGAACTTCCCGGTCTCATGGCTTGGTTAGGTTAGAAGCACCATAAAACAAGCAGATCCCCAAAGATTTGGCTACAGCAGACTTAATTTATGGAGGATGAAAAAGAATCTTAACCATATAGATGTCATCTTATTGCTTAAAATACTGGAAAGTTTAGTGTGTGTGATTGTTAGAATCCCTCTCTTACTACTTAATACAATAATTCCTTTTTTTTTTTTGGTTTGGGACAGAGTCTTAAGCTGCCACTCTGGGGAGAGCACCCTAGTGTCATAACTCACAGCAACCTCCAACTTGGGCTCAAGCGATCCTCTTGCCTCAGTTTTTTTATTTTTTAGTAGAGACGGGAGTCTTGCTCTTGCTCAGGCTGTTCTCAAACTCATGAGCTCAAGCAATCCACCTGCCTCATCCTCCCAGAGTGCTAGGATTATACGTGTGAACCACCACGCCTAGCTGATATTTTGCTTTTTTTTTTTTTTTAAGAGACAGAGGCTCACTTTATTGCCCTTGCAGCAACCTCCAACTCCTGGGCTTAGGCGATTCTCTTGCCTCAGCCTCCCAAGTAGCTGGGACTATAGGCGCCCACCACTACGCCCGACTATTTTTTGTTTTGCAGTTTGGCTAGAGCCAGGTTTGAACCCACCACCCTTAGTATATATAACACCAGCCCCCTACTTACTGAACCACAGGTGCTGCCCAATATTTCACTTTCTTAAACCTTTTCTTTTTTTTTTGAGACAGAATGTTATTCTCTTTACCCAGCTACAGCGCAGTGGCATCATCACAGCTCACTGCAACCTCAAACTTCTGGGCTCAAGTGATACTCTCGCTTCAGCCTCCCAACTAGCTGGGACTACAAACATGCACCACCATGCCTGGCTGTTTTTCTACTTTCTGTAGACATGAGGGTCTCTCTCCCTGCTCAGGCAGGGCCTCATGATTCCCCAGCAAAAGTGCAGTGGCATCATCATAGCTCACTGCAACCTTAAACTCCTGACCTCAAGCAATACTTCTGTCTTGGTCTCCCAAAGTGGTAGGATTACAGACATATCACTGGCCTTTACTTAACACTTGAAAAGCAAGGTTTTAAAAATTAGGGTCCTGGCTTGGCGCCAGTGGCTTAACGGGTTAAGGTGCCAGCCACATACACCTGCGCTGGCGGGTTCGAATCCAGCCTGGGCCCACCAAACAATGACAGCTACAACCAAAAAATGGCCGGACATTGTGGCGGGTGCCTGTGGTCCCAGCTACTTGGGTGGCAGAGGCAGGAGACTCATTTGAGCCCAGGAATTGGAGGTTGCTGTGAGCTGTGATGCTACAGCACTCTATTCAGAGTGACAGCTTGAGGCTCTGTTTCAAAAAAAAGAAAGAAAAAATTAGGGTCCTGGGCAGTGCCTGTGCCTCAGTGAGTAGGGCGCCAGCCCCATGCACTGAGGGTGGTGGGTTCAAACCCAGCCCCGGCTGAACTGCAAAACAAAAAAAATAGCTGGTTGTTGTGGTAGGTGCCTATAGTCCCAGCTACTGGGGAGGCTGAGGCAAGAGAATCACCTAAGCTCAAGAGCTGGAGGTTGCTGTGAGCTGTGACACCACAGCACTCTACCGAGAGCCATAGAGAGAGACTCTGTCACTACAAAAAAAAAATTAGGGTCCTGGGCTGCGCCAGCCGCATATACCAGAGGTGTCAGGTTCAAACCTGGCCCCAGTCAAAAACTGCAAAAAAGGCTCGGCGCCTGTGGCTCAGCGAGCTAAGGCACCAGCCATGTAAACCTGAGCTGGCGGGTTCGAATCCAGCCTGGGCCCGCCAACCAACAATGACGGCTGCAACCCAAACAAAAATAGCCCGGCGTTGTGGCGGGCACCTGTAGTCCCAGCTACTTGGGAGGCAGAGGCAGGAGACTTGCTTGAGCCCAGGAATTGGAGGTTGCTGTGAGCTGTAATGCCACGACACTCTACCCAGGGTGACAGCTTGAGGCTCTGTCTAAAAAAAAAAAAAAAAAAAACTGCAAAAAAGAAAACTAAAGATATGGCTCAGCGCCTATGGCTCAAGGGGCTAAGGCGCCAGCCACGTACACATGAGCTGGCGGGTTCGAATCCAGCCCTGGCCTGCCAAACAACAATGACAGCTGCAACCAAAAAATGGCCAGGCATTGTGGTGGGTGCCTGGAGTCCCAGCTACTTGGGAGGCGGAAGCAAGAGACTCGCTTGATCCCAGGAATTGGAGGTTGCTGTGAGCTGTGATGCCATAGCGCTCTATCCAGGGTGACAGCTTGAGGCTCTGTCTCAAAAAATAAATAAATAAATAAATAAAAATAAAGGGTGGTGCCTATGGCTCAGGGAGTAGGGCGCCGGACCCATATACTGAGGGTGGCAGGTTCAAACCCAGCCCCCGCCAAACTGCAAAAAAAAAAAAATAGCCAGGTGTTGTGGCGGGTACCTGTAGCCCCAGCTAGCTACTCGGGAGGCTGAGGGCAAGAGAATTGCCTAAGCCCCGGATATGTAGGTTGCTGTGAGCTGTGTGACGCCACGGTACTCTACTGAGGGCAATAAAGTGAGACTCTTGTCTCTACAAAAAAAAAAAATAAATACATGAGGGTCCTTGTGGCTTGACACCTGTAGCACAGTGATTACCGTGCCGACCACATGCGCTGAGGCCGACAGGTTTGAACCCAGGTGGGCCAGCTAAACAATAACAACTGCAACAAGAACAAAAAATAGCTGTGTGGGCAGCACCTGTGGGTCAACGGAGTAGGGCGCCTGCCCCATATGCCAGAGGTGGCAGGTTCAAACCCAGCTCCGGCCGAAAAAAAATAGTGAAAATATTAATAGCTAGACCCTTCCCTACAAAAAAAAACAAAAAAAATTGGTGGGCACCTGTAGTCCTAGGTACTTGGGAGGCTGAGGCAAGAGAATCGCTTAAGCTCAAGAGTTTGAGGTTGTTGTGAGTTGTGACACCACTCTACTGAGGGTGACATAGACTCTGTCTCAAAAAAAAAAAAAAAATAGGGATCCTTGTTCTAAATGTTTGAGTAGTTTAAGTACTGTCAACATCAGAATATAACACTTATTTTTTCTTTTGAGACAACAGTCTGACTCTTGCTCAGGTTAGAGTGCCATGGTGGCAGGCTAGCTACAGCAACCTTAAAGTCCTGGGATTCAAACGATCCTCCTGCCTCAGCCTCCTGAATAGCTGGGACTCAGGTACCCACCACAAGGCCTGGCTAATTTTTCTATTTTTAATAAGGTAGGTCTCACTTTGCTCTTGATGATCTTGAACTCCTGAGTTCAATGGATCCTTCCCCCCGCCACCACACCCAACTTGGCCATGAAGGGTGCTAGGATTACAGGTGTGAAGTGCACCTAGCCAGAGTATGACATTGTTTTTTGCTTTTCTCTTGAGACAGGGTCTCACTTTACCCAGGCTGGAGTGCAGTGGCAGGTTCATAGGTCGCCTATGAACTGTGAGCTCAAGTAATCCTCCCACTTAAACCTGCAGAGTAACTGGGACTACAGGTGCATAACACCACACACAGGTAATTACAATTTGTTTTTCTTTTGCAGAGACAGGGCTACGTTGTCCAAGCTGGTCCCCAACTTCTGGCCTCTGGCTCCCAAAGTGGTGGGAATATAGGCATGAGCCACTGTACCTGGCTATAACAATTTTTTTTTTTTCTCACAGTCTCACTATGTCACCCTCAGTAGTGCTGTGGCGTCACAGCTCACAGCAACCTCAAACTCTTGGGCTTATGCGATTCTCTTGCCTCAGCCTCCCAAGTAGCTGAGACTATAGGCTCCTGCCACGACACACAGCTATTTAGAGATGAGGTCTTGCTCTGGCTCAGGCTGGTTTCAAACTCCTGAGCTCAGGCAATGCACCCACCTTGGCATCCCTGAGTGCTAGGATTATAGGCATGAGGCACCCTGCCAGGCCTTATAACTTTTTTTTTTGAGACAGAGCCTCAAGCTGTCACCCCCTGGATAGAGTGCCATGACATCACAGCTCACAGCAACCTCCAATTCCTGGGCTCAAGCGAGTCTTTTGCCTCCGCCTCCCAAGTAGCTGGGACTACAGGTGCCCACCACGCCTGGTCATTTTTTGGTTGTAGCTGTCATTGTTTGGCGGGCCAGGCTGGATTCGAACCCGCCAGCTCAGGCGCTTTAGCTCGTTGAGCCACAGGCACCGAGCTGAGGTCTTACAACTTTTTTTTTTTGTAGAGACAGAGTCTCACTTTTATCGCCCTGGGTAGAGTGCCGTGGAGTCACACTGCTCACAGCAACCTCCAGCTCTTGGGCTTAAGCGATTCTCTTGCCTCAGCCTCCCGAGTAGCTGGGACTACAGGCGCCCGCCACAGCACCCGGCTATTTTTTTTGTTTTTTGCAGTTCAGCCGAGGCCGGGCTTGAACCCGCCACCTTCGGTATATGGGGCCGGTGCCCTACTCGCTGAGCCACAGGGGCCGCCCCCATTCAGAAATATTTTGATCGTACTGTTACAGATAGCCTTCATGGTATTTTCTTGATCACTGTATAAAGACATTGATACTCTACCTTTAATAAGTTTCATCAGTACTCTGCTAAGATGCACCGTAGGTGTGTTCCCACTAATTGCCCTCCCTCCACCCATCCTCCCTTAAAATTTTAAAGAGTATCTCACTAAAGGTTTCTTCTGTTCCCTTGGAGTAGGAATGTTTTTAATGGTGAAGGCTGGATATAACTCTTCATCAAAGCAACCCATTTCTGCTGACTTAGAGAGCAGAGTGATTTCTGGCTGCCATATTGGAGTTCTTAGTCCTGATCAGCACCATGCCTTTCCTCCGAGTGTAGCAGTCTTACAGTGTAGAAGGTCTGTGAGCATGTTGGTAGACTGGTAGAAGACATGGTAAAATTTATGAAGAAAGGAAAAATATTAGAGCGGTTTGTTTTCTGTTAATTAGGTGATATAAATAGTAATTTGTTAATTTTTCTGAACTCTGGTAGTGTTAGTGTATGAGTGCATTGAGTTTTGTCTCCCTGTCCTCGTCTGCCCAAAGTTTCTATTAAGAAAATTCCTACCTTACAGAAAAATTGAAAGAACAACCTAGCTTCAATAGTTAATTACTAACATTTTGCTATCTCTATTGTATCTATGCACATTTCCCCCTCTGTATGTCAAATTGTTTTTTTTTTAATCATTTGAGAGAAAATTAAGTTTTATGTCAACAGCAGTTTTAAAAATTTTTACATCTGCCTTGAAATGCGTACCATTTTAACCTTTTGAGTCATAAAGTGAACCAGTTTTATTTCTAATATTAATATTAAGCATGATACAAATATATTAATGTATCAGACTCATCCTTTAGAAATTTGGCAAGTATAGCTAAAATTAAGAAGTAGGAGACTCTCATTAGTTTGCATTCAACTCAAAGTTGTTGCAGAGAATTCCATTTTCTTTAAACTGTACCCCCTAAATCAACCACACATATCCATCCTGTCTCTGTCCCAAATTTTTTCATCATATATTGCCTGGGAGTGGGGATGAAATAGGCAGAGGAAGAGTAGAAGGAATGTTTTTTACTTGGAGCTAGATGCATCACATATGTTTGCTTACTTAATCTTAATGATTGCATAATAATAATAATTCTATTATAAGTATTAGTATTCCTATTTTATAGTTGAGGAGAGTGAGGTTCAGGTAAGTTAAATAGTTTGCCCAAAGTCAGATGGTGGTAGAAGAGGTGTGAAACAGGAATTAAGCTGAATGTGTGTCCCTGTTTTTTTTTTTTAAATTAATTTTTTTTTTTTTGAGATAGAGTCCCACTATGTTGCCCTTGGTAGAGTGCTATGGCATCACAGCTCACAGCAACCTCAAACTCTTGGGCTTATTCTCTTGCCTTAGCCTCCCAAGTAGTTGGGACTACAGGCACCTGCCACAATGCCCAGCTTTTTTTTTTTTTTTTTTTTTTTGGTTTTATTATTGGTTGTTTGGCAGGCCCCGGCTGGAGTTGAACACGCCAGCGCTGGTGTATGTGGCTGGCACTCTAGCTGCTTGCGCTACAAGGTGCCGAGACTTTAAATTAATTTTTAATTAAAATCATAACTGTAAACATTTATAGGATACAATGTGATGATTTGATATATAATGTGGAATGCTTAAATCAAACTAATTAACATATCTGTCACCTTATTTGTTTTTTGTGGTGAGACATTTAAAATTTACTCTTAGTTACTTTGAAATATAACCTTGCATTGTGCACATTAGGTGAGATCCCACCAAATGCCCTCCCTCCTCCCACAAATCGCCCTCCTCCCTTTTCCTTCCCTCTTCCTGCTCACCTTTCCCTCTTGTTATACTATATTTGTGTTTTATCATTCGTATGAGTATGTAAGTGTTTATATATTGGTTTCATAATAGTCTAAGTACCTGTATATTTGAATTAAAAGAAATGTCTGGCTGGGCATGGTGATTCATGCCTATAATCCTAGCACTCTGGGTGGCCAAGGTGAGTGGATTGCTTGAGCTCAGGAGTTTGAGACCAGTCTGAGCAAGAGTGAGACCCTCTCTGTACTAAAAATAGAAAAATAACTACCTAGGAGTGGTGGTACACACCTGCAGTCCCAGCTATTCAGAAGGTTGAGGCAAGATGATTGCTTGAGCTCAAGAGTTTGAGATTGCTGTGAGCTATGATGATACCACAGCACTCTACCTAGGTCTGCTACAGAGTGAGACTGTCTCGAAAAGAAAAAAAACTAAAAAATCCATGCTTTTTCAGGTCACTGTGATAACAATACATTTGATTCAGGAATCTCAGGTAAAAAATAAGATGATAAATAAAATCTCAGGTGATTTTACCATTGTATAGTTGGATTAAGTTATTTGAATATCACATGATTGGCAGTCAGGTTGTAATTTGTCAATAGTACTTTTTAGAATATAATTGACAAAAGATTTTAGGCAGTCTGTTAAGTGGAGAACTTGTAGTTATGTTTTATGTTTTTGCTCACTTCTATAAAGAAATAGTGGAAAATTACAGGGTAATTCAGTCAAAATGCAACTGAATTCTACCACATCAGTTTTCTTAGAGGAGATGGTGCCAAACATGGCACCACACCCCAAATCAACCAGGCACACTCATGAAAGAACCTAAATCAGGAATTCCTTGGGGGAGGTTGTGACTCATTCCAGGATCCTGGAGAAAAAGCTGACAGGAGGAAGGAGAAAACCAAGGCAAATAATGGGATCATAAGTTGCTATGTAGTTTGCTAGGCTGAAGCACAGGCTAAATGACTAGCCTTCACATTCAATTTCACACTTATATTTGTGCTAGGTATTTTTTTTTTTTTTTTGAGACAGAGCCTCAAGCTGTCACCCTGGATAGAGTGCCATGGCACCACAGCTCACAGCAACCTCCAATTCCTAGGCTCAAGCGAGTCTCCTGCCTCTGCCTCCCAAGTAGCTAGGACTACAGGCGCCCACCACAACGCCTGGCCATTTTTTTTTTTTTTCAGCTGTCATTGTTGTTTGGCGGGTCTGGGCTGGATTCGAACCTGCCAGCTCAGGTGTACGTGGCTGGCGCCTTAGCCCGTTGAGCCACAGGCGCCAAGCCTGTGCTAGGTATTTTTATTTATTTTTATTTATTTTTTTGAGACAGAGCCTCAAGCTGTCACCCTGGATAGAGTGCTGTGGCATCACAGCTCACAGCAACCTCCAATTCCTGGGCTCAAGCGAGTCTCTTGCCTCCACCTCTCAAATAGCTGGGACTACAGGTGCCTGCCACA
>CAUYON010084153.1:0-16206 GCA_963573935.1 Arctocebus calabarensis | reverse complement strand
GCTCTTGGGCTTAAGCGATTCTCTTGCCTCAGCCTCCCTAGTAGCTTGGACTACAGGCGCCTGCCACAGCGCCTGGCTATTTTTTTGTTTTGCAGTTCGGCCGAGGCCGGGCTTGAACCTGCCACCTTCGGTATATGGGGCCGGCGCCCTGCTCGCTGAGCCACAGGAGCCGCCCCCATTAGAGGTTCTTAAATAGGAGAGCCACATGATCAGATTTGTGGGGTTTTTTGTTTTTTGTTTTGAGACAGAGCCTCAAGCTGTCACCTTGGATAGAGTGCTGTGGCATCACAGCTCACAGCAACCTCCAATTCCTGGGCTCAAGCGAGTCTCTTGCCTCTGCCTCCCAAGTAGCTGGGACTATAGGGGCCTACTACAACACCTGGCCATTTTTTTGGTTGCAGGCCTCATTGTTGTTTGGTGGGCTTGGGCTGGATTTGAACCCATCAGCTCAGGTGTACGTGGCTGGCGCCTTAGCCCGTTGAGCCACAGGCGCTGAGCCGGTTTTTGTTTTTTGGCCGGGGCTGGGTTTGGCCGGAACCCACCACCTCCAGCATATGAGGCCGGCGCCCTACTCCTTTGAGCCATAGGCGACGCCCTGGATTTGTGTTTTGAGATGATCATGCTGGCTGCAGAGTGGAAGGTAAAAGCAGGGGAGAGATGAAGGAGAGGAATTTCCAGGAAGCAGGGAACAAATGTCTTCCGCTGCTGACTGGAGATACCCCAGCTCCCATGGCTCAGCCCCCATAGGTCCTGCCTGAAAGGTGGGAACCCTGGATTGCAGGTGCAAATGTGGCTCTCTTCTCCCCTACCCTTCTGCAGACCGGGGACGCTGCTACATGGGTCAGTGTGTATGTGAGCCTGGTTGGACAGGACCAAGCTGTGACTGTCCCCTCAGCAATGCCACCTGCATCGACAGTAATGGGGTAAGACCTGGGCATGGGACAGGCAGTGCAGAAGAGGCCTGAGTCAGGGCCACTGAACTCCTCAAAAGAGAATCCTATGGAGGGAGGAGATGGGAGCAGGAAGACATGGGGTACTGCTGGCTCACTGGTACCCCCTTCTGCTCCAGGGCATCTGTAATGGGCGTGGCCACTGTGAGTGTGGCCGCTGTCACTGCAACCAGCAGTCTCTGTACACAGACACCACCTGCGAGATCAACTACTCAGCGGTGAGGCCAGGATTGCTGGGGTGTGGGTGTAGGAACCCTGCACTCAGGGCAGGGTGTTTGGGAGGGGCTGAGCCTTGTGCCATAGGAAAGCCAGCCAAGGCTGTGAGGTTGCTGGAGCAGGGCCTAGCAGAAGCCCCTCCAGTTTAGTACTCCTCCCCTCACCCCCCGCAGATCCGCCTGGGCCTCTGCGAGGACCTGCGCTCCTGTGTGCAGTGTCAGGCCTGGGGCACTGGAGAGAAGAAGGGGCGCACCTGTGAGGAGTGCAGCTTCAAGGTCAAGATGGTAGATGAGCTGAAGAAAGGTAGGGGGCAGGGGACACTAGCTGGTGTTGCTGAGAGCCTAATCAGGGGCATCCAGCAGGGCAGGACATTACCCATCTGGGCAGTGGCTCATAATCCGTGCTAAGGTCACAGCCTGGATAGGGGTCCCAAAGCTGGGAGGAGACACAGAACATAGACAAGGGACACCAAGTAAGGGACATAGAGCCCAAGCAGTGGGCACATTGTCTGGCCAGAGGGTACAAAGCTGAGTAGGAGACCAAGAGCCTGGGGAGCAGGCACCTGCTCGAGCAGGGGCACATGGTCAGGCTGTGGGGTACACAGCCTCCCTTCTTCTGGGTCAGATGCACTTTTTAGACACCAAGTTCTAGGCTGATGCCCAGGTCAGGGAATGGGGGAGATGGCCGTCCCCACCTCACCCTATCCCTGTGCCAGGGTAGGGCACAGCTTACTGGGGAGGGTGGGGCAGGTCCCAAAGTAGGGGGCACTTTACCAGACCTTGGGGTAGGGATTAGGGCTGGAGTGCCCTGCTGACCAGCTGTGGTCACAGCGGAGGAGGTGGTGGAGTTCTGCTCCTTCCGGGATGAGGACGATGACTGCACGTACAGCTACACGGTGGAGGGCGATGGCACCCCTGGGCCCAACAGCACCGTCCTGGTACACAGGAAGAAGGGTGAGCTGGAGCGCCTGGTACAGGGAAGAGCCAGCCTGTCAGGCCAGTGGGGGAAGGGCAGTGGGCATCACCTCCTTCCTCGTCTTCTCGCCTCCCCAGACTGTCCTCCCGGCTCCTTCTGGTGGCTCATCCCCCTGCTCCTTTTCCTCCTGCTGCTCCTGGCCCTGCTGCTGCTGCTGTGCTGGAAGTACTGTGCCTGCTGCAGGGTGAGAGCCCCCCCAGGGTCCATACCCGCCAGCGTCTGTAAACCCTGCCAGTGTCCCCACCCCAGGGTTCCCACCTTCTCCATGTTTCCCCTGACAGCTCACCCAGGGTCCCCATCCCCTACCATGGTCCTCACCCCCCCCCCCAGGTTTCTCCCCCTCCACATGGATCCCCTTGCAGCCCACCTAATGTCTCCTCCCACGCAGCTTCCTATCCAAAGACTTCAGCGCATGAAGCCCAATGTCTGGATTTTGTCCCAGCTGTATGACCTTGGGCAAGTTAATCTTTCCATGCCTCAGATTCCTCATCTGTAAAATGGGGATAATATAATCAACCTTAGAAAGTGGTGATGAAGGCTTGGCGCCTGTAGCTCAGTGAGTAGTGCGCCAGCCACATGCACTGAGGCTGGCAGGTTCGAGCCCGGCCCAGGCCTGCTAAACAACAAGAACTGTAACAAAAATATAGCCAGGCATTGTGGTGGGCTCCTGTAGTCCCAGCTACGTGGGAGGCTGAGGCAAGAGAATCTCTTGAGCCCAAGAGTTTGAGGTTGCTGTGAGCTGTGACACTACGGTACTCTACCTAGGGTGACATAGTAAGACTCTGTCTCAAAGAAAAAAAAAAATGAGGCTCGGCACCTGTGGCTCAACGGGCTAAGGCATCAGCCACATACACCTGAGCTGGAGGGTTCAAATATGGCCCCCCCAAACAGCAATGATGGCTGTAACCAAAAAAATGGCCGGGCGTTGTGGCGGGCACCTGTAGTGGGAGGCGGAGGCAAGAGACTCGCCTGAGCCCAGGAATCGGAGGTTGCCGTGAGCTGTGATGCCACAGCACTCTATCCAGGGTGACAGCTTGAGGCTCTGTCTCAAAAAAAATGAATTGGGGGGCTGAGGCAAGAGAATTGCTTAAGCCCAAGAGTTTGAGGTTGCTGTGAGCTGTGACAACATGGCACTCTACTGAGGGTGAGATCATGAAACTGTCTCAAAAAAAAAAAAAAAAAAGTGGTGATGAAGCTCAAATGAGCTAAGTAAAGTTCTCAGAACTTTACTGTAATGAGCACCATGCTATGCCTGGGCTAGTTTCTGCCCCTTTTTGAGCTCTCCTGGAGAGCCTCCCAACACATCCCTAAACCCTGGGGTCCAGTCTCCTGTGTGACAGTAATGAAGATGGTACTGGGTGCAGTGGCTCACCTCTGTAATCCCAAAACTTTGGGAGACTAAGGCATGAGGATTGCTTGAGACCAGGAGTTCAAGATCAACCTGGGCAACATAGCAAGACCCTGTCTCTGAAAAACATTTTTTTATTTTTTTGAGACAGAGTCTTACTATGTCAATCTTTGTAGAGTGCTGTGGCGTCATAGCTCACAGCAACCTTAAACTCTTGCGTGCAAGCGATTCTCTTGCCTCAGCCTCCCAGGTAGCTGGGACTACAGGAGCCCACCATAATGCCTGGCTATTTTTTGTTGCAGTTGTCATGGTAGTTTAACTGGCCTAGGCCAGGTTTGAACCCACCAGTCTTGGTGTATGTGGCTGGTACCATAACCATTGTGCTACGGGCGCCAAGCCTAAAAAGCATTTTTTTAAATGATAATGAGGACTATGGAGTCACAACCCTGAATTGTTCCCAGCATAATCCTTTTGCTGGCTTCAGCTCTTTGTTCAGCTCAGTGTCATTCTTTACTCTGTTACAACAGTGTGTGTGCCCATGACCTCATTTTCTCCTCGTGGTCACCCGATGAGGTTATTTGGTCAAGGTCACTATCCCTTATGGCAGATGGAGAAACAAGGTCAGAGGGTCAGGCAATATATATAATGTCCTCATGGGCAGTCGAGGGGTTGGACCAGCCCACACTTACCCCATGCAAAGGACATGGGGGCCACAGGAAAAGGAAGGCCCCTGCCTGCCTGGAGCTGTCAGTCTTGTTGGGGAGAACAGATGAGAGAGAGGAAATGTGGAGAATGGCAGAGCACAGAATGGAGGGGGCAGAGCCACACTCTGTAGCAACACCTGGTGTTGTGGGATATTAGTGCGTTACATAGAAAAGGTGTTTTTCTTCCTTTTTTTTTTTTTTTTGCAGTTTTTGGCTGGGGCCAGGTTTGAACCTACCACCTCTGGTAAATGGGGCCAGTGCCCTACTCCTTTGAGCTATAGGTGCAGCCCCCTAGAAAAGAAGTTTTTTGTTTGTTTGTTTTTTAGAGACAGAGTCTCACTTTGTCACCTTTGGTAGAGTGCCGTGTGTCACAGCTCACGGCAACCTCCAGCTCTTGAGCTTAGGCGATTCTCTTATCTCAGCCTCCCAAGTAGCTGGAACTACAGGTGCCCACCTCAATGACCGGCTATTTTTTTGTTGTTGCAGTTTGGCAGGGGCTGTATTCAAACATGCCATCTTAGGTATATGGGGCTAGTGCCCAACTCACTGAGTGACAGGCGCAGTGAAAAGAAAAGATCTGTGATAAAATATGTTTGAGGCCAGGTGCCATGGCTCATTCCTGTAATCCTAGCACTCTGGAAGACCAAGGCAGGTGGATCGCCTGAGCTCAGGAGTTCAAGACCAGCCTGAGAAGAGCAAGGCCCTGTCACTAAAAATAGAAAAACTAACTAGGTATTGTAGCAAGCACCTGCAGTCCCAGCTACTCAGGAAGCTGAGGCAAGAGGATTGCTTGAGGCCCAAAGTTTGAGATTACTATAAGCTGTGATGCCATGACACTCTACCCAGGGCAACAGAGTGAGATTCTGTCTCAAAATAAATAAATAAAATAAAATAAAATATATTTAAGAAATTGGTTTCTCCTCTGCAGGACTTCTCAGAGCCTTTTTTCCCCTTTTGAGACAGGATCTTGCCCCGTTGCCCAGGCTAGGATGCAGTGGTATCATCAAAGTTCAATGCAGGCTTGGCATGTGTAGCTCAAGTGGTTAAGGCGCTAGCCACATAGACCAGAGCTGGCAGGTTCAAATCCAGCCTGGGCCTGCTAAACAATGACAGCTACAACCCAAAAAAAACATAGCCGGGCGTTGTGGCAGGTGCTTGTAGTCCCAGCTACTTGAGAGGCTAAAGCAAGAGAATCGCTTGAGCCCAGGAGTTGGAGGTTGCTGTGAGCTGTGATGCTGTAGCACTCTACCCAGGGCAACAGCTTAATACTCTGTCTCAAAAAAAAAAAAAAAAAAAAGTAGTGCCTGTGGCTCAAGAGTATGGCGCTGGCCCCATAAACCAGGGGTGGCGGGTTCAAGCCTGTCCTCGGCCAAAACTGCAAAAAAAAAAAACTCAGTGCAGCTTCTGCTGAACCTTTAATATAGTCATATGCATCATGAACCTATAAGGGTCACAGGGGATGAATTCAGTGCTTCCCAAATGAATTTGACCTCAGAACCTTTACTGTACAAAGCATCTGGCAAAATCAGGGCTCCACAGCACAAACACTGGGAGCCCTCAGCTCCGTCCCCTCTATGCCCATGTACACCAGGCTCACCCCACTGCCGGGACAGCCTGGGGTGTAGGGAGTAGGCGGAGGGGCTTGCCTGAGCTGGGGCAGCTATCCCAGGCCTCACCCCACCCAACTTGTCTCCTAGGCCTGCCTGGCACTTCTCCCTTGCTGCAGTCGAGGTATGGGCCTGCCATTGGCAGGGACGGGGTTGGGGAGTCTCTGACCACTCTTTCTCCAAGCTGGAGTGGAGGGAAGTGGGACTTAAGCCTTGAACAATGGAGGCCAGAGGCCCTGGGGTCCCACCTGATGGAGCTCACCTGGGTGGGTACAGGGAGGGGCCCCAGGTTAAAGACCCTGTCCCACAGGCCACATGGTGGGCTTTAAGGAGGACCACTACATGCTGCGGGAGAACCTGATGGCCTCAGACCACCTGGACACACCCATGCTGCGCAGTGGGAACCTCAAGGGGCGTGACACCGTGCGCTGGAAGGTCACCAACAACATGCAGCGGCCTGGCTTTGCCACTCATGCTGCCAGCACCAACCCCACAGAGCTGGGTGAGGGCTGGGGCTGGGTGCTGGGGCTCTTGCCTGTGTCCCTGGGGCCCTTGGGCCTCCAGATCTGGGATGACACCACTCCTGTCTTCTCTGGGTGTTGAGTGCAGAAACAGGGTCCAGCCACCTTTTGCCCTTTCTTGATGGCACTACAAGTGTCAGGCCTTGCTGTGCCTGACCTTCTGGCCACCATTTGTTGGCCAGTTGGCCAGTTGTCCTCATGGTGGATGGAAGGGGAGTTCTTCAGTGCCTGCTGTGCAGCGGGCTGACAATGCTCATCCCACCCGCCTGCCCTAGTGCCCTACGGGCTGTCCCTGCGCCTTGCCCGCCTCTGCACTGAAAACCTGATGAAGCCCAGCACTCGAGAATGTGACCAGCTGCGCCAGGAAGTGGAGGAGAATGTGAGGGCAAAGGAAGGGACCCGTGGGTGTGAGGGCAGAGGGAAAGTAGCTATGGCACTGAAAGGCATCCAGTAGGAAAGAGGGGCTCCCCCAGACACGTGCTGAGCAGGCGTCATCCTGGGATCTTTTCTCCGGATGTTTCCATAGAGGAGGAGGCCACAGAGGGCGGGCCTCAGGATGTGGTTCACAGGCACGCCTGGCCAACCCGAGGTCCTCTGGGTAGACAGCCCACCTGGCTCCCAGGGCCCCAGCCTGGAGGGCTCCCATGGGGCAGCGAAGGCCCTGCCTCATGGCCCTCCCTTGCCTGGCAGCTGAACGAGGTATACAGACACATTTCGGGTGCACACAAGCTCCAGCAGACTAAGTTCCGGTGAGTTAGCTGCCCCAAGTTGGATGGGGGGCATCATGGCTGCACTGATTTGGGCCACCCACGGAGGGAAGTTGGATTCCTCAGGGCTGGGTGGGGAGCCACTTGCAGCCCCTCCAGAAACAGAAGCCCCCATGCAGACCAGCCTCTACCCC
The DNA here is from genome assembly GCA_963573935.1 of Arctocebus calabarensis. Lineage (NCBI taxonomy): Eukaryota > Metazoa > Chordata > Mammalia > Primates > Lorisidae > Arctocebus > Arctocebus calabarensis. The sequence goes on along the minus strand of CAUYON010084153.1, from coordinate 8,984 downwards.
AGGGAACATCTGGCTCATGACCCCCTCTCTGTTCCCCACAGGCAGCAGCCCAATGCTGGGAAAAAGTGAGTAGAAGATACGCAGTGGGCCAGCCCTACTTCTGCCCATTTGACCTCCACCCCCCAATCTGGAGGACGGCAGGGCTGGATGCAGCTGCCATGGGTTAGGACCGTCCTTCAACAAATACTAACCTGACGTGCTTACTATGAAGCAGCCCCTGGACCAGAACAGACAAAACAGAGCCTGCCCTCACACCAGTGACAGCCCCCCTCACAGTACCAGGGATGACAGCTCAGTGCCCTTTCCAGGATCAATGACCCTGATCCTGGGGGCATCTCTAGAGGCCAGGCAGGTTACCAAGAAGACGGGCCAGCAGGTCATGTCCTCTTTCCCAAGGTCCCACTGAATCTTGGCCTTATGGAAGGAGGGGAGGGAGTGAGGGGTCTCAATATGAAGGTGACAAAGCTGGGAGAACAGCCATCAGGAAGAGTGGTTTAGACCAACAGTCTCCAGGGCCCCAACCAAACAGGCATTGTCCAAGACCTTTGGTGTATGGTTTTCTTTTTTTTTTTTTGAGACAGAGTCTCACTATGTCACCCTCGATAGAGTGATGTGGCATCCCAGCTCACAGCAACCTCAAACTCGTTGGCTTAAGTGATTCTCTTGCCTCAGCCTCCCAAGTAGCTGGGACTACAGGCGTCCACCACTACGCCTTGCTATTTTTTGTTGCAACTGTCATTCTTGTTTAGCAGGCCCAAGGCCAGGCTCAAACCTGCCAGTTTCAGTGTATGTGGCCAGCACCCTTCTCAGTGAGCTACAGTCGCTAAGCCAGGTGTACGGTTATCTTACCTAACCCTCTCATCAACCCTGTGAGATACATAGTGCTGCTGTTTCCGTTTTACAGATGAGGAAACTGAGGCTCAGAGAGGTTAGAGGACTGGCCCAAAGTTACCTGTCAAGGACTAGAGCCAGGGTTGGGCCCTGGGTGGCCTGACTTCAGCACCCATGCCCTTAGCATCCCTGCTACCCTGTGTCGGTCAAGTCTCCTCTCCAGCCCTTCTCAGAGAGGAGAGTGGGGAAGCTCATTTCACAGAGGAAGACATTGAGGCTCAGGGGGGACCTATAGGTCAGCTGAGGATGCAGGGTGAGGGTGGTGGAGGCAGCATGGGCCTCCAGCATTATCTGGCGATCTCACATCCTGTCCTCTGATGGGTAGAGGACAGGCAGGAGGGTCAGGTAAAGCAAGTGCCAGCCTGACGCCTCCCCTGCCTGAACTCCCTGACCCAGGCAAGACCACACCATTGTGGACACGGTGCTGATGGCACCCCGCTCGGCCAAGCAGACCCTGCTGAAGCTCACGGAGAAACATGTGGAACAGGGGGCCTTCCATGAGCTCAAGGTGGCCCCCGGCTACTACACCCTCACCGCAGATCAGGGTAGGTGGGCAGGCACCTAGTGTCACTCCCTGTACCTCCTACCTGCACGGCCATATCCAACCATACCCAACCCCCACCCAGATGCCCGGGGCATGGTGGAGTTCCAGGAGGGCGTGGAGCTGGTAGATGTGCGCGTGCCCCTCTTCATCCGGCCTGAGGATGATGACGAGAAGCAGTTATTAGTGGAGGCCATCGATGTGCCTGTGGGCACCGCCACCCTCGGCCGCCGGCTGGTGAACATCACCATCATCAAAGAGCAAGGTCAGTCCGAGTAGGGAGAATGAGGGAGGGACAGGGCTGCGTGCAGCTGAGTAGGACTTGGCCATGTAGCTTCCTGCGCCTCGGGTTCTCTTTCTTTGCACAGTGGCTGGTAGCGAGTGGTAAGCGGGAGCTTCTGTTAGCATCATCACAAAGTGTCAGGTCCTCCTGGCACTGCCCCCATCCAGCCCCTTCTTCCTCTCCATCTAGTCTTGAGGATCCGCCTTGGGTCCTGCCCCTGCCTGGCCTCCTTTCTCTGCCTCGTCCTGTCCGTGATATCTATTGGATACTGCTCCAGCCCTTTCAACGTTTTTCGGAAGAATCTCTCATCCCATTCCTCCACCCTCCTCGGAGGTCGATGGGTGAGGGGTACCAAATAGACGCCTGGATTCTGGGCTGGGCTAGGCAGGAGGAGAGCAGGAGCTGAAAGGGACAGAGGCCAGGACCCTCTGACTGGCGCCCGGGCTCCCTGCAGCCAGCGGGATGGTGTTCTTTGAGCAGCCTGAGTACTCTGTCAGCCGCGGGGAGCAGGTGGCCCGTATCCCCGTCGTCCGACGCATCCTAGACAGCGGCAAGTCCCAGGTCTCCTACCGGACACAGGACAACACAGCACAGGGCAACCGGGTAAGTCTCCACCATGGGGTTGACAGTGTGTTCTAGGCGGCCAGTGGGCATCCCACTGGGTTCCTAGGACAAAGCAGAACCTGGCAACTGCCCAAGTCCATGCATAACGGTGGTGCCCCTGGCTGGCCTCTCAAGGACACGTCCACCTGCTCCTGGCCGAGGCTGATGCCTCTGCATTGCTAAGCCCCAGAATCAGTGACCCACCAAATCCACATAGTGGACATGCTTGGTTTTGCTCACAAATGTTGGGGGTTTTTGCTCAGCTCCCATAGCACAGTGGTTATGGCGCCGGCCACATGCACTGAGGCTGGCAGTTCAAAACCAGCCTGGGCCAGCTAAACAACGACAACTGCAACAACAACAATAAAATAGCCTGGTGTTTTGGTGGGTGCCTGTAGTCCCAGCTGCTCGGAAGGCTGAGGCAAGAGAATTGCCTAAGCTAAGGAGTTGGAGGTTTTGTGAGCTGTGATGCCACAGCATTCTACCAAGGGTGACAAAATGAAACTCTGTCTTAAAAAAGGGGAGGGGTGGTGGCACCTGTGGCTCATTGAGTAGGGTGCTGGCCCCATATACCGAAGGTGGGGGATTCAAACCCGGCCTCGGCCGAACTGCAAAACAGAAAAATAGCCGGGCGTTGTGATGAGTGCCTGTAGTCCCAGCTACTTGGGAGGCTGAGGCAAGAGAATCGCCTAAGCCCAGGAGTTGGAGGTTGTTGTGAGCTGTGTGACGCCACAGCACTCTACCGAGGGCGATAAAGTGAGACTCTGTCTCTACAAGAAAAAAAAAGGGTGGGTGTTTGTTTTTGAGATAGTCTCGCTCTGTCACCCTGGGCTAGAGTACTCTGGTGTCATAGCTCACAGCAACCTCAAACTCTTAAGCTCAAGCGATCCTCTTGCCTCAGCTCCCAGTAGGGGAAGACTACAGGTACCTGCCACAATGCCTGCATACTGTTTTTTAAGAAATGGGATCTCAGGGCGGTGCCTGTGGTTCAGCGAGTAGGGCACTGGCCCCATATACCGAGGGTGGTGGGTTCAAACCCGGCCCCGGCCAAACTGCATCAAAAAATAGCCAGGCGGTGTGGTGGGCGCCTGTAGTCCCAGCTACTCGGTCAGCTGAGGCAAGAAAATTGCCTAAGCCCAGGAGTTGGAGGTTGCTGTGAGCTGTGTGACTCCATGGCACTCTACCGTGGGCTTAAGGTGAAACTCTGTCTCTACAAAAAAAAAAAAAAAAAGAGTGCCCAGAGAGTGTCAGTGCCTGTGGCTCAGTGGGTAGGCTGCGGGCCCCATATACGAAGTGTGGGGGGTTCGAGACCAGCCTTGGCCAAACCGCAACAAAAAAATAGCCAGCCGGGCATTCCAGCAGGCTCCTGTAGTCCCAGCTACTCACGAGGCTGAGGCAAGAGAATCACCTAAGCCCAGCAGTTGGAGGTTGCTGTGAGCTGTGACTGCACAGTACTCTACCAAGGGTGACAAAGCGAGATTCTATCTCTACAAAAAAAAAAAAGAAGAAATGGAGTCTCAGCCAGCGCCTGTAGCTCAGTGGGTAGGGCGCCAACCCCATATACCAAAGGAGGCAGGTTCAAACCCAGCCCCAGCCAAACTGCAACAAAAAATAGCCAGGCACTGTGGCGAGTGCATGTATTCTCAGCTACTGGAGAGGCTGAGGCAAGAGAATCGCCTAAGCCCAGGAGCTGAAGGTTGCTGCAAGCTTTGACGCCAAGGTACTTTACAGAGGACGATAAAGTGAGACTCTATCTCTTAAAAAAAAAAAAAAAGGAAAGAAAAGGGGTCTAATTTTTGCTCAGGCTGGTCTTGAACTCCTAAGATGAAGCAATCCACCCTCCTCAGCCTCCTAGAGTGCTGGGATTACAGGCATGAGCCACCGCACCTGGTCTTGGTTTTTTATTTTTATTTTTTTTGAGACAGAGCCTCAAGCTGTCACCCTGGATAGAGTGTTGTGGCATCACAGCTTACAGCAACCTCCAATTCTTGGGCTCAAGTGAGTCTCTTGCCTCCGCCTCCCAAGTAGCTGGGACTACAGGCATCCGCCACAATGCCCAGGCATTTTTTGGTTGCAGCTGTCATTGTTGTTTGGCAGGCCGGGCTGGATTCGAACCCGCCAGCTCTGGTGTACGTGGCTGGCGCCTTAGCCTGTTGAGCCACAGGCGCCGAGCCTATTTTTTTTTGAGACAGAGCCTCAAGCTGTCGCCCTGGGTAGAGTGTTGTGACGTCACAGCTCACATCAACCTCCAAGTCTTGGGCTTAAGTGATTCTCTTGCCTCAGCCTCTGAAGTAGCTGGGACTACAGGCACCTGCCACAACGCCTGGCTATTTTTTGGTTGTAATTGTCATTGTTGTTTGGCAGGCCCGGGCTGGATTCAAACCTACCAGCTCTGGTGTAAGTGGCTGGCGCCTTACTGCTTGAGCTACCGGCGCCAAGCCAATTTACCTAGTTTTTAAAAAGACATTTTTATTAATATTCTTTTTTTTCTTTTTTTTTTTTTGTAGAGACAGAGTCTCACTTTATCGACCTCGGTAGAGTGCTGTGGCATCACACAGCTCACAGCAACCTCCAACTCCTGGGCTTAGGCGATTCTCTTGCCTCAGCCTCCAAGTAGCTGGGACCACAGGCACTAGTATTCTTTTTTTTACATTTTATTTTATTATTATTCTTTTTTTTTTGGCAGTTTTTTGCGGGGCCCGGGTTTGAACGTGCCACCTCTACTATATGGGGCTGGCACCCTACCCCTTTGAGCCACAGGTGCTGCCCTAAAAAGACCCTATTATTTCTTTCTTTTTTTTTTTTTTTTTTTTTTTTTGCAGTTTTTTTGGCCAGGGCTGGGTTTGAACCTGCCACCTCCGGCAATGGGGCTGGTGCCCTACTCCTTTGAGCCACAGGCACCTCCCGACTTTTTTATTATTTCTCATCTTTTTTTTTGTAGAGACAGAGTCTCACTTTATCGCCCTGGGTAGAGTGCCGTGGCGTGACACTGCTCACAGCAACCTCCAGCTCTTGGGCTTAAGTGATTCTCTTGCCTCAGCCTCCCTAGTAGCTGGGACTACAGGCGCCCGCCACAGCGCCCAGCTATTTTTTTGTTTTGCAGTTTGGCCGAAGCTGGGCTTGAACCCGCCACCTTCGGTATATGGGGCTGGCGCCCTACTCGCTGAGCCACAGGAGCCGCCCTAACATTTTTATTTTTATAAATAATTCTTTCCATCTTATCAGAGAACGGATACATGCTTTATAGATACTGTGAATCATTTAAATTTAGTGGCATGCTGTACATTTATATATACAAATAAGAGAAAAAAGTGGAAAGAATATATTGAATTTGACCTTGGCAGTTTCATTTTTAAAGATGTTTTCAAAATGGCATAACTAAGCAAAAAATTATCTAAGCAAACAGCAGATAGACCTTTTACCATGGAAACCATGAGTCAATAGACATTGTTCTGTGGAAATGAGTGAAACTGACAGTAAAAACATGTAGCTCACTGTGGGAAAATCTCTGCTTTGCAGAGGATTTGAAAAATACAATCTTTTGGCATGTGCACATCCATAAAGAATGATGGTTTGAATTCAGAAGTATGATGGTATTACACTCACTTATATTAAAATAAGACGAAGTTTGATAAATGCCCAAGTTGGTTTTTTTTAACAGCAGAAGCATTGAAATTTTGGACCAAATAATTCTCTGTTGCGGGAGGCTGCTCTGTGCCTTGTAGCATATTTAGTAGCATTCCTGGCAGAGCACCAGATGCTGGTAACATCATACCCCCTTTCCTCCCAGTCATGGAAATCAAAAATATCTCCAGACTGGTGAAGGTCCCCTGGGGGTTGCAATTGCTCCTAGTTGTGAATTACCTTAATGGAGTGAAGATTTTTTAAAAAGTAAGCAAGCATAGGCTGCTGAGCCAGGCAGACCTGGGTGTGACTCTTGGCTCTACTGTTTAGTAACTGTTTGACATTAAACAACCTATCTGTCCTTGGAACCCTTCGTTTCTCCATCTGTAAAACAGAGATAATGCCAATAACCTTGCACTGTACTGTAAGGAGCAGATTAAACATAAAGTTCCTGGACTCTAAGGTACCCAGTGTGGGAGAACCACGCTAATGAGTTGTAGGATAAAACACAAGCCCTACTCTAGTTCAGGAAAAGGCACGAATCCTAAAAGTTTGTTTGCCTTTATAGGTGGTTGAGGGAACCAACATTATCATACAAAAATACATGTTGCTTCTTTAAGCACAGAGTAAAGGAAGAGCAGAGTTCCTACTAGACATTGGGCCCTGCTGGCCTCTTTATACACCTTACCTCTGACTCAATATCCCTTTGTGGTGTTCACTTTATGATCAATCTACAGATATGATAACTGAGGTCAAAGAGATAAACTACCAGTACTGCATGATAAGATCAGGCTCACTCAATGTCAAAGCTTATGATTTCATTTTTGCCAGAGATGACATGGGCAGCCAGGGAACAGTAGTGGAATCATCACGTTTGAATTGGAGGAATATTAACATGAATTTTAAAGGCAATGACTTTGTCAGCAATAAATCTTTCCTTAGATATAAATAATTGTAGTAAAGCGAATTTATTTCAAGACACTGAATTACAGGGCCCATTTTATCTGTCCAGAGAGGTAGGAAACTCAGTTTTCAAAGCACTGAGCATGTTTTCTAGTATGTATTCACTGCACAAGAAAAACTAATGCCATGTATTTAATCTAATACTCAATTAAAAATGCAGTTAATGAGATGCTTCTTTGTCAGCTCTCCTCTGCAAAAGCTGTGCCTAAGAGAAATCTTCCTTCTGGTTCTCCCTGGCCCCAATCTTTCATTCTGGTACAGGGAAAAACTCTGATTCATGGGTCAGAGAATTGGGTTGTATTGCTTTTGAAATATTGGTTCATGGTAGGAATGGTTTCCAATTACAGTGGTCTGAGTGCACAGTCCCTGCACGGTTCTATTTAAATAACTGCTGAATCGCCAGGGCTGCTTCCCTGTTTCTAGCTTCCTAAACAAGTAAAAAATGGGGAGAGAGAAAAAAACAAGCAGTTGTAATAAATAACCATACAATCTGGTGGTGAGACCTCATTCCTTGGTTATATTTCCTCTTCTACCCCAACTTTTTCCTAATAGCAACTCTGAAAATAAAAGTGGGTTTTTATATGTGACTTGGAATCCAAACTTAACTTCTGGCTGCATGTATGGGAATGTTTGCTGCACAGGCTCATTGGGAAAAACACCAATGTTAGAGTCACACATACTTAGGGTTGGATTCAACCTTTCTTGTTAGCCAGCGCTGGGAATGGAAATCTCTCTCACTGTCATGGGATTTGGAGTCAGAGCAACATGGTCAGGGAAGGTAATCTCAGGAGCAGCTGCAGGGTGGGTGGGACCCTCCATCCCTCGCAGATGGAAATCGGGATGATGTGTGTGAAGTTCCTAGCACAGGCCTGACATCCAGCAGGCATTTACTAAAGTGACAAGTGGTATTAAACCTTTAATTTGAATGTCCTGGTGAGGACATGAATGTCCATGAATGTGGACATGTCATGAATTATCATTCGATTTAGGTAATAAAAGATACAGAACTGGTAAAATGCAAGTTGAACCCACAGAAGATATACAGAGAAGTTTGAAAAATCAGAATTCTTTGTGAACCAGAGGTTGCATTCTTTCAGGAATGACACAGTGCGTTTGTGAGCTATATGACGGCACATGTGTGATGGGGCTTGTTGGTACCTATAATCCAATGCCTAATGACCTGAGGGAGAGATAGGAAGGGGGTGTGTGTGTGAGACAGAGACAGACAGACATGCGGGTCAGGACAGAGAGAGAATAGAGCCTGTGAGAAGATTTGTGCTGCCCAATTGCTCCTAAGTCACAAAGATGAGGGAAATGTTTTTCTGATAACTCTCCTCTGAGAGGGCCAGGAAGAAAGAAGCATGTGTGTTCAGTGGCAGTAGGTTTTAACAAAAGGATCTCAGAAGCTCAGTAGACAACAGGATGAAAAAGGAGCTCCTTCCAGGCCCAGCTAATGCTGAATGCCTGTTTCAGCAAGCTGTCTTCCTGTCTCCACTTGGGCACCTCAGCAGTGTGAACTGGTTACTGTGACAGTCTTCCTAGATGGAGCTGGGCCTTTTCTGCCTGTTGCTCACTCCTGGGTCCTAGTTCTAACCTTGAGGTCATGATAAGTCATTGTGTTTCCTCTTCACGTGTGGCCTTGTCGATCTTGAAGACACCTGTCATCTCCTTGGATCTCAGCATCCGCAGATCCACTCCGTGGCTTATCAGGGATATTGCTAGAAAGGAAACTGCATTTGGAGGCTCAGTGAAGAGTTAGAGAGGTGAAGATGGCGGTCTGTAGCCAGCTTTCTGCGGACACTCCTGTCCAGAAGGAGAGTTAAAGGACAGAAATTTAGCAAGAAAGCCAACGGTTTGGAGCTGAGCCAAGAGACAAGGTCGAGGAAAGCACATCAACCCTATTGGAGTGACCTGCGACCCCAAGGATACTAATAAAAGGTACAGAGCACATCACCAAGCGGACGGGAGTCCCCTCCCCCAAGAGAACAGCTCGCAGTATACGCCATACCTCCATACAAACAAGCGAGCAGAGTCCGGCTGTCCTCCCACTCTACCCCACAGGAGAGACCCTCTAAAAAC
>CAUYON010084152.1:0-19356 GCA_963573935.1 Arctocebus calabarensis | reverse complement strand
GAGCCTCAAGCTATCACCCTGGATAGAGTGCCGTGGCATCACAGCTCACAGCCACCTCCAATTCCTGGGGTCAAGTGAGTCTCCTGCCTCTGCCTCCCAAGTAGCTGGGACTACAGGCACCCGCCACAACGCCCAGCCATTGTTTGGTTGCAGCCGTCATTGTTGTTTGGCAGGCCCGGGCTGGATTCGAACCCGCCAGCTCAGGTGTACGTGGCTGGCGCCTTAGCCTGTTGAGCCACAGGCGCCGAGCCCCATGCTTTTCTTTTAAGGGAGATTTTGTATAGTTGATGCTATTTCAGAACTTGATATAGGCCTGTTCAACATTTCCATTTGGTTCTGGCTAAGTCTTAGTAGGTGGCGTGCTTCCAAGTATTGGTTAATTTCCTTCAGATTTTCATATTTCTGAGAGTAAAGTTTCTTGTAATATTCATGAAGAATTTTTTGAATTTCTGAGGGTTCTATTGTTATTTTGTCTTTACCATTACTAATTGATGAAATTAGAGATTTTACTCTTTTTTTCCTGGTTAGGTTAGCCAAAGGATTATCTGTTTTATTGACCTTTATAAAAAAAAAACAACTTTTTGATTTATTGATCTGTTCTATAATTCTTTTGTTTTCAATTTCATTTAATTCTGCTCTAATTTTGGTTATTTCTTTTCTTCTGCTCGGTTTGGGGTTAGAATGTTCTTCCTTCTGCAGTTGCTTAAGTTGTTAACTTCTTCTCTTTCTGTTTTCTTGAGGAAGGCTTGTGTGTTATAAATTTCCCTCTTAGAACTGCCTTTGCAATATCCCACAGGTTGTGATAGTTAGTGTCTTCATCATCAGTTTGTTCCAAAAATTTGGTAATTTCCTTCTTAATCTCATTAGTGACCCATCTATACTTCAGCATAATGTTATTGAGCTTCCATGTTTTTGTATGAGTATGCATATTCTTGTTGATATTGAGTTCAACTTTTATTCCATGGTTATCTTAGAAGATGCAAGGAATAATTTCTATTCTGTTAAATTTGCTGAAGTTGGACTTGTGACCTGGGATGTGATCAATTTTGGAGTATGTTCCGTGGGCTGATGAGAAGAATGTGTATTCATTTTTGTTGGGATGAAATGTTCTGTAGATGTCTGTTAAATCCAAATGTTGGATGGTTAAGTTTAAATCTAAAATTTCTTTTCTTAGCTTCTTTTTGGAGTATCTATACAGCACTGCTAAAGCGGTGTTAAAATCTCCAACTACTATGGAGCTGAAGGTAATCAATTTGCTCATGTCTGTTAGCGTTTCTCTTATACATTGAGGCTCTTTCTGGTTGGGTGCATAAATATTAATAATTGAAATCTTATCATATTGAGTAGTACCTTTGACAAATATGAAGTGTCCATTCTTATCCTTCCTTAGTTTGGTTGGTTTAAGGTCTATTGTCTCTTTGAATAGGATTGCTACACCTGCTTTTTTCTGTTTTCCATTTGCCTAGAATATAGATGACCATCCCTTCACTTTAAGTCTATATTTATCTTTTAAGGTAAGATGAGATTCTTTTATGCAGCAGATATCCTGCCTGAGTTTTTGTATCCAGTCAGGCAACCTGTGCCTCTTTAGAGGACAATTTAAACCATTTACATTAATATAAAATAATGATAAATCTTTAGAAAGTCCAGTGGACATTTTTAATCCTTTCATCACTGTAGAAGTTGGAATTTGATAAAAAGTTTCTGGGTGAGTTAACTTTCGTGAAGGATTACACAGGTCATATGGAGAATATGTCTGAGAATATCTTGGAGAGCTGGTTTAGTTACAGCAAATTTCTTCAATGTGTGGATGTTGTTAAAGTATTTAATTTCTCCTTCATAAATGAAACTCAGTTTATCTGGGTATAGGATCCTAGTTGAAAGTTATTTTGTTTTAGGAGTTGAAAGTTGATGACTATTCTCTCCTAACTTGAAAGATTTGATCAGAGAGATCTGCAGTTATTCTAATATTCTTCCCCTTGTAGGTGCTGGATTTCTTTTCATGAACCATAGCATATAACCATGCTGCAGGCCACTTCAGCTCAGCACCAAGGCCCACCCCTCTCCAGGGGCTGCAGCGGGCGATGCAGCCTCAGGACCCAGGCCCACCTCCTGCCCGTGACACTGGTGGATGTGAGAGACTCCACCAGGAGTCATGCAGCCTCCACACTCAGGCCCACCCCACCACAGAGAGCCAGCAAGTGTAAGCAACCCGCTGTGGGCCGTGCTTTCTTGGCACCCAGGCCCGTCCCACTCCAGGGGCTGTGGCGGGCAAAAGCAACCCCTCTGCAGGCCAGGCAGCCTTGGGACACAGGCCTGCCCCACTCCAGGGGCTGCAGCAGATGGGAGCAACCCTGCTGCAGGCCCAGCAGCCTCAGGACAGAGGCCTGCCCCCACTCCAGGGGTTATGGCCAGCGAGAGCGCCCCACTGTGGGCCATGCTGCCTTGGGACCCAGGCCCGCCTCCTGCCTGTGACACCGGCGGATGTGAGAGACCCCACCAGGAGTTGCACCACCTCAATAACCAGGCCCACCCCACACCAAGGACTCCACCTCAGGTGGCACTGCCAAGACCCCCAGCCTGCCTTGGCCAGTGCCACCCCAACCAGGGTCTCTGGTAGCTGCACAACCTGTGTCCTCCCTCAAGTGCCCTTCCTGCTTCCTCACTGGCCCCATCTATCTGCCCAGGGACTCAGGAAGTCATATGACCCCGTGACCCCGCGACCCCCCTCCGAGGTCCTCCCTACCTCTTTGCAGAGCCCTGTGCCCGACTAGAGACTACTGGAGCCACCCACTCTCATTGCCAAAGCCACTGGGAGCCAGGCATTGCCAGAACCATGGGCACCATCCCCAGCACTGCTGCTGGACCTGTATGTGACACGCTCCACTCTGGAGCTGCTCCCACAGCCAAAACTCCCTGGCTGGGGCAGCCCCAGAGAAGCAACACTAGGTCACTGCCTACAAATATCTTCTAACAATAGAGTGATCCCGCCAGGGTCCAATCTTGGAGAGATGCCTCCCCAACTCTGAGGATGGCCAGAGGAAACAGCAAAAAATAATCATGGGGCAGAAACAATGGAAAAACTCTGGCAATATGATTAATCAGAGTAGATCAATTCCCCCAAGGAATGACAAGGTAGATACAGCACAAGATCCCTTGCATAAGCAAATGGCTGAGATGTCAAAAATCGAATTCAGAGTCTGGATAGCAAATAAGATCAGCAGAATGGAGGAAAAGATGGAATTAGAATTTCAAGCAGTAATCCAAAAGATGACCCAAAAGATGTCTCAAGAATTGAACAAATTCAAAGATAAAATGACCAAAGATTTTGACACATTGAGACAAGAAGTTGCAGCCTTCAAAGATCTGAGAAACACAGTAGAATCCTTCAGCAACAAAATAGAGCCAGCAGAAGAAAGGATTTCTGACATGGAAGACAAAGTTTTGAACACTCCCAAACCTACAAAGAGGAAGAGAAATGGAAAGCAAAAACGGATCATTCCCTCACACAGCTCTGGGATAACTCAAAGAAAACCAATATTCGCCTTTTAGGGTTACCTGAAAATGATGAAGTGGCATCACAAGGCACAGAGTCTCTTCTTTATGAGATTATGAAAGAAAACTTTCCGGATATGCCAAGAGATTCTGGAATTCAGCTAGCAGACAGTTTCAGAACCCCAGCATGACTCAACCCGAATAAGTCATCCCCCAGGCACATCATAATTAAGTTCACTAAAGTTCATATGAAGGAGAAAATTTTGAAAGCAGCCAGACGCAAGAAATCCAGCACCTACAAGGTTGGCCGTTGGGGAGGGGAGGCTCAGTGCAGCCCCTGGAGTCCTTTGCTGGGTTGGCACTTGGTCTAGTAGACAGAGAGTGGAGGTGCTGCTTGAGAACCTCCTCCCACAGTCTTAGCAGGAGTTAGGCTTCTGGTTCATTAGGTAAGGGGGGAATGGCGTACTGAAAGTTCAGAATGGTTGGGAAAACTTTAGTTCAAATTTTTTGCCTAGCGAGAGAGTGTTCAGATTCACAGCAGGGGAGTAATCCCCACTTCCCACAGCAGTCTCCTGTGGGGTGGGACAAGAGGTCCACAGTTCACTGTTTGTCTGTAGAAAGCTGGCAGGAGTGGATGAAGAGAAAAAAAGAAAGGAAACAGAAAGCAAAAAAGACCACAGCTTTCTTGGGGGAGGGGATGGATACTTTTCATTTCAGATAAATTTTGTACCTGAAGCTTGCATTCTTGGAGTCGCAGCTTGCCTTAGCAGAGGTAATCTGCAGTTATTACTTGTCTCTCAGCTGGGCTCCCAGTCTTCTTCTCAATTGGGCATTTTCTGGACATTGTCCTTCTCTTTGGTTAGGAGCCTCTCTTGTGAGCTGCTTCTAGTTGGCCATCTTGCCCCTCCCCCCTTAGCATTTTATTGATTCATGGATCAATCAAGTACATCATTTCTACTGAAAACAATGTGGCATCAATTCAAGTAATTTCTTCTTGTGGGAGCTTACCTTCCAATACTCTCATCTGTACCCTAATTCCAAAGCATTAAAACAAAGCTTGAATATTTTTTAGGAGTGTCATTTAACATACTCCTTCTTAGGGTCTGTGTTGCTCAATCATTCCTGTCTATCTGCCTTTTTAAAACTTCACTTCCACACCAGGCATGATGGTTCATGTCTGTAATTTGGGAGGCCAAGACAGACAAATTGCTCAGGCTCACAAATTTGAGACCTGACTAAGCAAGACAAGACCCCTTCTCTACTAAAAATAAAAAAACCAAACTAGGCAGGCTTTGTGGCAGATGCCTGTGGTCTCAGCTACTCTGGAGGCTGAGGCAGAAGTACTGCTTGAGCCCAGGAGTTTGAGGTTGCTATGAACTGTGATGTCCCCATGGGACTCAATCCATGGCACAGAGTGAGACTCTGTCTCAAAAAATGTAAACAAAACAAAACAAACAATAAAAACTTCACTTCCCCTTTGCCCAGGAAGATTTCATATTTGTCACCATAAAGGTGCTCTTGCAATACTTCCTTGCTCCTTTGTCCTCTTGTCAGACTGGACAGCTAAACAGCAGCATGGATAAACTCAACCATCTTTCTCTCTGCCTGCACCCAGACAGCTCCTTGAAAGGGAGTGAGATCGGCATTACAAAAGGAAACACATGGTTAGTGTCAAAGCAATGAGCACATTCGCATTGACCTGGTAGATGAAGTGGAAGGTTTGGGTTTTTTTTTTTTTTTTGAGGCACATCCTCAAGCTGTCACCCTAGATAGAGTGCTATGGCATCATAGCTCACAGCAACCTCTAATTCCTGGGCTCAAGTGAGTCTCTTGCCTCTGCTTCCCATGTAGCTGGGACTACAGGCACTTACCACAACGCCCGGCCATTTGTTTTGGTTGTAGCCGTCATTGTTGTTTGGCAGGCCCAGGCTGGATTTGAACCCGCCAGCTCAGGTATACGTGGCTGGCACCTTAGCCCGTTGAGCCACAGGTGCCGAGCCGAAGGTTTGGGTTTTAAAGTCCCACTCAACTTCCACCAATCGTAGATGGAGATATTAAGAATTCTTCATAATTAACGCATTGGTCCTGAAACAAGGGACTCACTGTATCAACATAAACTTAATTAGGAGCAGATTCAAATGGCTTAGGTCAGAGACACAAAATCAAGTTTAGGAAGTAGGAGTAGATTTAAAACTAGGTAGACTATGTACTAACCAGTTCTATCCTCAGGGTCCCACATATTTTAATGAGCGTGGATTGGAAACTAACATGAGGACCACATCCTATAACATTTATCTCTGCAGCATGGAGTTTGCCGGCGGCATTTAGTATGCATGGCTTTTAATTAAGGATACACAAACTGCATACCTTGTTTATCCAGTTCATTTTAATGAAATTTCTTCATTCAGGAATAAAGATGTGATCCTGAATTGTATGTACCCTGCGGATATTTTTGGCAAGCTTTCCTCCTTTGATGACAGAATTGCAGAGCTGGGAGGGAAAGCATCTTCCCTAGGATCCTCAACTCCAAAGTCTCTGGTGTCACAAGGGTAATAATGTGAAAGCCAACAAAAGATAAAATCAGAGGAGGCGGTATGGTACATTCCCACTCTAAGGGCATTGTAATAAAAAATATTAAAAATACAATGCGTGCAAACAAAACTAATTTAGAAAACTTATTTGGCCCACTTGAAATGAATTTCTGGCCCCTTTTCTAAATGATCTTTTTGGTTTTACAGATGAGGGGACACAGGCTTAGAGAAGTTTAAACTATTTGTCAGTATTACATGCTGTTTAAGACCACAGGCTATGGACCCAGATGCCTGAGGCTCAGATCTGTCTGTACCACCCACTAGCCCTGTAGACGACTCACTTCGCCTCTCAGTGTACAGTGGTGATAGCAGCAGTGTTCACCTTGTAGGGTCGTGTGAGGATTAAATGCAACAATATGTGTAAAGCCTGAAGCACATGGCCTTACAATGGCCCTTTGTCTTTCCTTCATCCTTGATCCTGTCACCTAGAAACCCATCCCCGTATCAGACCATGAGAGCGAGGCTCTGCTCTTGATGGTGAAGTTACAAGGGGGAAGTAGTCTGTTCACTGAAATTCCATGGATTAAAGCTATGATGTCAGTTGTAGATACTAGCCTCCAGACTCCATTTGTAGGAGAAAGAATTAAACTTCCGGCTTAGTTAAGTGCTATCATTTTGGCTTTTCTTACTCACAGTAGAAACTAATCCTGTCTAATCACAGGGCATATTTTCTTTATTCTGTTATTTTTTTCAACCATCTGTGTGATTGTTTTAGGTATATCTTTTTTTTTTCCTGCAACATGTATGTAACCAGATTTTGTTTTATTTATTTATAATAAAATTTTTTTTTCTTCTGGATAGACACCCAGTAATGGGATTGCAGGATCAAATGGGAGGTGTAGGTTGAGTTCTTTGATTTTTCTCCATACTTCCTTCCAAAAAGGTTGTATTAGTTTATAGTTCCACCAGCAGTGTAAAAGTGTTTGCTTGGTAGAGAATTTTTAATTGGACTGCACTACCTCCCATATTTCCCTTTTTAAAATAAAAGACTGGCTCATGATTAACGTTTCATGAACGTATCTGATTTTAAGGACCAAATATTGACTCAAAGGAAAATATTTTTCTATTAAGGCTTTTTCTGACCATCTTATTTTAAATTTTCTGTTTAACATCCCTTCTCTTTACTTATTTTTCTCATTTGTTTTCTGTGGGATGGTAAATAGTTCAATTTGTTTTTCCTTCCCTCCTGTGATTTGGAATGGGTGAATGCATTTTTCTTCTTCTGGTGATTAGCCTCACATTTAAAATATGCACACTAAATCAAAATTTTTCATTTTTGTATACTTACCAAAAAGTCAATGACCAACCACACTATAACTGCTCATGCAACACTGGCTCCATGTTCTTATTGTTTTCTAGTATTTTAGTTTTTCTCATTTGAACCCCCAAAGCAAGAATTTTCAAATTAAATTTACTGACATTTTATTAATTTCAAGTGTTCCTTGCTTTGATTTTGTTTCTGACTCTGAGCTATTTTTCTTCTTGATAGATTTTTGACCCTCCTTAATTCCTTTATTAAAAGAGCCTTGTGGATAAATTCTGTTTGCACAATTATTTTGCTCTTGCTATTGAATAATATTAGGTAGATAAAAAATTCAAGGTTGTGGGCGGTGCCTGTGCCTCAAAGGCGTAGGATGCCAGCCCCATATGCTGGAGGTGGTGGGTTCAAACTCAGCCCGGGCCCTTAACTGAAAAAAAAAAAAAAAAAAAAAAAAAAAAAATTCAAGGTTGAGAGTTATTTTTTCTCAGCACATTGAAGGTATTTCACCTTTGCCTCTAGCATCTATAGTTGCTGATAAAAAGTCTGTTGTAAATCTAGTTGTCATTTCCTTATAGTTAATCTCTTTTTTACCCATCAGTCACTTTTAAGATTCTCCCTACCCCCACTCCCCATACCCATTTTCTTGATGTTCTATAGTTTTAGTAAGATAGATCTAGATGTAAATTTATTTAATTTTTCCTTTATTTTAAGTTTTTTCTGTTCTATATTTGTACTTCACTTTGGATTTCAGGACTCATATCTTTGTGAAAATTTCTTGGTTTTTGTCTTTTTCCTGCTCCTTCATTTTCTTTTGGATCTGCTATTTGGTTTATGTTAGAACTTTTCATTTATCCTTTGTAATTTTTAACTCCTCTCATTTTAAATGTATTTTTGTTTGATGGATCATGGGTAAAATTCTTACCAATACTTTCCAATTCACTGATTCACTTTTTGTGCCCAGTTTGGAGCTTATACTATTTGGTAAGTCTTTAACATTTTTCCCATTAATGATTTTTTATTCCTCAATTTTCTATTTTTTCACACTTATCTCTTTTTGGTTTTCTTTTATCTTTTCTAGTAAGTAAATTTTTGTTCAATTTTAGTTAGTATTATTTCTTCCATTGATATTTTTATGAATCCTAAGTGTAGCTAGAGATAATTCAATTGATAAAATAAATTTTTTGAAATTAATACAATTTTACTTTATCAAATGTATGTGTGAAAGCTGTCAGAATCAAGATGGAGTCATTGGGTTGTTAAAACAAACAAACAAAAACCCTAAAGCCACAGGTTGACAAGTAGATACTCACATGCTTGATATCACCACTGTCACAAAAGATTCTTGTAAATGCAACAAGCTTGCACAAAGGCCATTGCAAACTTGCACAACAAATTCTTTTGTGATAACCTCTGTCTAGCAATTGCCTAGCCAACCTTGAACTAGCATTATCCTTGTCATTAACCCTTGTATTCAAGAAAAATTATCTCAAAATGTTACGTAATCCTTCTTCATTTTTCCTGTAAAAAACTTTTGCTTTCCTTTGCCTTTTTGAAGACACACATAGTTTGCTATGGTGTATTCCCATTACAGTGCCCTATTCCCAAATAACTATCATTTTCTTTCATAGGTCTCCCTATGTTTATTCAGGTTGCCAAATGCATGTACATCAATGCATATATCAAAGAACACAAATATGTATAGGGCTCACCTAATTGATGAGATTTTGCCTCTATTTTTAGGCAGGGCTTATAAGACAAGTGTCTATTAACTGTTTCATGCCTGTGCCATGCTGGTTGCTATGAGTTTTGAATAGCCTTCTGGCTTTGGGTATAATGAGATGAGAGATGGATAGCAGCAGTTGAAGCTGCTTTTTCTTAATAGCAGAAGGAACCACAACAGCAAGGAAGAAAAGGAAGGTACAGAGAGCCCTATGGAAATGCCAACACACTTAGTAAGGCAAAGTTGATGCAACCTCTGAAATTCACAGCTACCTTCTAATAATACTTAAACAGGGAAAGTCTGCATTAAGCCTTGGCATTTATTTTTTGTTATTCTAGAAGAGGAAATATTGTCTAGAACTATACAAAATTAGAATCAAGAGGGATCACGTGTCCCATTAAATAAAACTCTCTAATTTTAGAAAAGAAAAAAAAAAAGAGAGAAATAGAGAAGTTGACTTGTCGAGTTCTTCTGGTTAGAAGATTGTTCAGAGCAGAGACTAAGGCCCTTTTTCCTGACCCCAAATCCAGTACTCTGGAACTCTACAAAGAACCAGTTTCATGGCTTCCTTAAAACTGCAGAAGACTCCAGCCTCCGTAGCATTGCTTTTTTTACAAAAAAGATTCTGACATATGCCAGCAAAAATGTTCAAATATGTCAACTTCTGCTTATCTCCTCTTAGCCAGATTTTTCACTAACTTTATCTTACTTGAAAGAAACACGAAAAGTACTTCTTTTTATCATGTGAACCAGCAAAATCAATTTCTAAAAACAGTTGTTTGGTTTCATATGCTTTAATTAGCAAAGTGTTTTTCACCATAGTGTTAGTCTCAAAATAGTTTTAAGAATAACATGCTTGTTTTTCTAAAAATATTGAGTTCATGTGGAAAATGTTCTTTAATTTAGTCTCTAAATACATTTTTATCTCTCTAACAAAGGTCAATTTTTAACGAACTAACACCTTAAAAATATAAACAGTGGCTCCTTTCATGAAGTCTCCTATGCTGTTGTATTATAATTAGAATGTCCAAAGTTCAATTTATATTTAAATAATTAAAATATAAAGAGTCTTTTTGTTGTATATGTTCCATGTTCCTCATTTGCACTTAAAATACCTATTTAAATATATATGCTTTGCAAAACTTAAGACCACTTAAGATTTGTGTAGTGTCTCTTATGGTGATCATTATGAAAAATTGTTATAAGCTGAGAAATCCACGTGTTCCATCATGCTTCTTATTAATTTCTCAAGAAAGCCAGTAAGGAAGGTGTTACTATTTCCATATTATTCTCATGCTATCATTTCTCAGTTTGCCATGTTCTTTAGAACATAGAATTAGGAAATTTTCCCAGAGAAATGGCTCGCTGATGCGCAGGGAAGATGTAACCTAGATCTGTCTCCTTTTAGTGCTAATTTTCTTACTACTATCCCAATGCTTCTTTTCTCTCTCTTCTTTGCAGCTCTTTTTATATTCTAATTGTTCTCACATTTTTTCAAATTCCTGCTTTCCTTTTTTTATTATTCAAAAATTAAATTTTCCCTTGCTTAAGTCTCTTAACCTTTTATTTACTCTCTTCATTACTTCCCCAGAACATGACCGTATTATACTGAACCGTGAGAATAACGGAGGCTTAAAGATCAGGAGTATTAAGTATTGAACTCTGGAGTAAATTTTGCTATTTCATCTTGCTTGGAATTCAACTTTCCCTGGATATTTGGTAGATCATTCCCTTTCTTCAAATTTCAGTCCAAATGCTACTTTCTAAGAAAGAATCCTTTCTTTATCTTCTTTTATTGAGATGTAATTCACATATAATAGACTTCACTATTTTAAAGTGTGCAATCCAATGTGTTTCATCATATTTAAAAGCTTATACAATAATTACTACTATATAATTCCAGAACATTTTTATAACCCCAAAGAAGCCCTATATCCACAGATCGGTCACTATCCATCCTTTCTATCACCCTCTCTATCTGCCACTCAGACCTATCAACCACTATTCTACTTTCTTTCTCTGTAATTTGCCTATTCTGGACCTTTTATAAACGTAGAATCATACAAGATGGGGCCTTCTATGTCTGGCTTCTTTCTATTA
Source organism: Arctocebus calabarensis (assembly GCA_963573935.1). Taxonomy (NCBI): domain Eukaryota; kingdom Metazoa; phylum Chordata; class Mammalia; order Primates; family Lorisidae; genus Arctocebus; species Arctocebus calabarensis. The sequence continues at coordinate 8,189 of CAUYON010084152.1, read as the reverse complement.
GCACAATGTTTTCAAAGTTCATTCATGTTGAGGTATGTATCTGGCTTCCTTCTTTTTGGTGTCTGAATGATAGTCATTGTATGATTACACTACACTTTGTATATCCATTCATCAATGGTGGACATGTAGATTGTTTCCCCTTTTTAGCTATTGTGAATAATGCTCTTACTTACATGTGCGTTCAAGTCCTTATGATTCCATTGATTACACTTCCTCTCTTTCTGTGTCCTGTAAGATGGAATATGGATGTGTCTAGGAACCAGCATTGATCATATAGATAAAGACAATGACCTGGGGAGTGGGGAATAAGGACATGTGCTTGTCCCTGAATGACCATGTGGATCAGCACCTCCCTCCTCTAATTGTGAGACTCTGATTTATCTAGGACTCCTCCGTGTACAGGCTAATGATGCTTTATAAGTGTGTAAGCTACATTCTGTTGTTTATGATATTGTTTTGGAAAATATGAAGAGTATATTATCTGGAAATAAACATAACTTGATTTAAGCCCCCAAAAAGAGATTAAAGAAAGTTCAAGGCTATTCTACTCACTAATTCTATGAGTTGAAGGTCTTTTCTTTCTGATGTAACAGTGGTGTTTCAGGGGAGGGTCATCAGGGGAGTGGTACTTCCAAATAGTCACCAGAAACCTTAAAACCATAAAGAAAGCAGGGGAAAGAAAACTCAAAATTTGGAAGACTGGCTCACTCTGAGTAGGGAGGGGAAGGGAAAAGACTTATAGATGCAATAAAGATAATGGCAATGATCAGTTTTTTGTTAGTTGACTCGATATTTAATAAAAACAATTGAAAGTAAAGAAAAAAGTTAATGAAAAAAGTGAGACAAGGAGAATTAATTATTCCTCTACCAACTCTGAATGGAAGAGAGAAAATCATACAATAGTCATTGTGTGGCTGGGAAGGAAGAAGAAAGGGAAAAAAATCAAAGACACTTATTTATTGAGCCCTTACTATATGTAAGGCACTGTCAAGATGTGGTTACAAAAATTAGTTCATTTATTTGTCACAAAAGGACCTTTAAAGCAGGTATTATGAACTACTTTTGGAATGATTTTCCGAGACCATGCAGCTGGTAACCATCAAAATTGGAATACAAGCTCATTTATTTCTTGACAAGGCCTAGAAAATGGCTTACTGCTATAAGATATTATTTCCCAAATTTCAGTTGTTTGTTTAACATGTCTGTGATTTGTGCCATAGATGAGCACCTCTGACTGCCACTCCAGTGAATACTGAATATATCATATTGTTATTTGCTCAATGTTTTTTTTCTGTAAAATTTGCTTTATTTTATATAAAAAGGAAACTTTGCATGTCAGGTGGAAAGTGGAAAACTGCTATCATTTGCCATAAAATAGAAGATAATAATTATGGTTAAAATTATGATGGAATTTTATCTAGACACTATTGTTTGTTGAAGCTTCTGAGCCTGAGATCTATGTTCTATTGATTGTAAGTAGTAGATTAGCAAGTGTGTATGTGTGTGTGTGTATGAATGCACATGCGTGTGGTGTGTTGGTGGGTGTAAAGGCACCCTGGCCTGAGACGAAATCATAATTAGGACTGAGAGAAAAATGAAAAGAGAATTATAATCTTATTATAGTCTTTCCAGGTAATGATGCAGCACTTAATCCTGTATTTATGTATTAGGTGAAACCTAAAATATTTCATATTTTACAATATGAAACATAATTAGACCTATATGGGTTCAAATCTTTGTTCCAACAATGTCAAGTTGATGAACTTCTCTTACTTAATATTTTCTCACTTTTTTTTTTTTTGAGACAGAGCCTCACTCAATTGCACTGGGAGAGGTGTCCCAGCTCACAGCAACCTCAAACTCTTGGGGTCAAACCATCTTCTTGCCTCAGCCTCTCTAGTAGCTGGGACTACAGGCGCCTGCCACAACGTCCAGCTAGTAATGTCTTCTCACATGTAAAGTGAAAGTGTAGCTCATAGATGATTGTGAATGTTAAATGTGGTAGTACAGGGAAGGCCTGTGACTGTCATGGTAGTGAATGTTCCAGGAGGATGATCCGCCACTGCTGTGTCCTCTGTTACCGCAGCTACTTGGGTTTGTCATTGTCGTTTTAAAATTGTCCCCCCTCCTGTCACACAAAACTACATTAAGATGTGTGTTACAAATCACATAAACAATCAATAAGAAGCTTGCCACATAAACAATTGGTTAGAAATGCAAGTAAGAGGTTCATCACATCCAGAAATTTATTGAGCACCAGGAGCAACGTGTAGGGTGATTCACAAAAGTGCCCGGGCCAAGATACCAAGTGGAATCAGAAATTCAGCTTATGCTAGAAGGTCTAAACCAGGGGTCCTGGCATGGGGCTTCATCAGCCCCAGCGTGCGCTTTTTTCTGATTTGCACATAAGTGCCTTATCCTCATGGCATCGGCCTCCTGTTGCCCAATACTGAGTTATTCATATGTGGCCTTGACCTGGGCCACTGGGAGTGATGATAGAAGAATTAGATCAACATAGTAACTATCATGTAAGTCATATTTAACTCACTAGTTTTGAGCCTGAGGCTTTGTTAATTATATATAACTCATACATCTTTCGACCTAATATACTGTGGCCCCAAGGGAAAAATTTTTTCTAGTGTGGCAGTCAACATGTTAAAAAATTTTAAGTGAAGGAACTAAGGAATGCAGCTAATCTTTTTTATTTTTAGTTTTACAGGTATCTGTGATGTAGCAGACACCATTCTGGGGTGCAGAAGGACCAAGTTAGAGCTACTTGCAGAGCCCCACCCAGCTCCATCCCCATCCACAGTTTTCTTTCTCTCTTGATGCCTCACATCAGCCTGGTTGTGCTTCCAACTATGTTCTGTTTTAAAGTAGAAGTTTCATTCCCCGGGAAATGTGCAGGTGGAGCTGAAAGAAGGATGGGGACCAGATAGAGAAGAGAGGGAGGCAGGATAGGGAAAGACATCCAAATTTAGCTGTGGAGAGCTGGGTTATTTTTATCTTGGCTAATAAGCAAAATTCAGACAGGGATCTTTCCCCTTTTGTTAACTTTAAAATAAAGAGACCTCTGGCTTTAACACTGCAGTGGTTTCAGACACTGCATTCATTCTTGTAAAAAGAATACAAGGGAGGCTGGGCTCTTTGGTTGGATTTCACCACCTTTGCACCATTCCCACCTGTAAGCCAGGCTAGCCGAGGGCACCTGCGCCTTGGTCAAGCCACGCAGACCCTCCCCTCTCTTCGCTCACACAGATACTCATCTGTGGGGACCTGGACGGGTCCCTTAGCCTCCCTTCAGCAGTGGCACAAATTCTCACTACATGCCAGACTCTGTGACCAGGATTTTATATGCGCCATTTTGTTTAATCTTCATAAAAATCCTAGTAAAATGCAGCACCTGAGGGGAATTAACTTTCCTTGGGAGCCCTGGATCACGTCATTTTTGGAAAGGAGACTTGTGAGATTCTTTACTTGGGCAAGACTCCTGGTGGCTTTCTCTATTTCTCCCATAGTAGGTCATGTGCTGGAGTAGGTAGTAGGAACTTTTTAGGGGCCTCCAACTGGGGCCCTCGGCTGGTTGAGGATGCTTATCTAAGAGTTGTCTTGGGCCACATATTAAATATGCAAATACTAAGGAAAACTGATAAGCAAAGGAAAAAATGTCTGTGTATAATTTTTGCAATATTCACCACCACAGATAAGCATTCCTAGCCGGCCTCTGGCCATGGTTGGATGGCCCTTCAGGATGCTGGAGAGATATTAAAGGAAATTGGATGCCTGGTAACTCTGGAGTGTTAGTAATAGAAAATGATGGAAGAGCCATGGAAAGAAAGATGATCAGAAGAGGTAATTTCAGATTATTGATTCTATGACTTAGATGTTAAAAGTTTGGGCTGTGCATTCAATGAGGGTCTGAATCCAAGGTCGCACTGATGATCTGACTTTAAATAAATGACTTAATCTTTCTAGGTGAGGCGCTCTCATTGTAGTCAAAGCCATGTTTTCAGGCTCTTGGTAACGAAGGGTGCATACATCTTCACTGATGCCTATAAACTCTGAGCAATGATATTTGATCTCACAAATCCTATATTAAAATGTTAAGAGATTTTTTTTGTATGATTTTATTATAAATTAATTTAAAGGCTTTCGATTTAATTCTCATTGACTGTCTTTGAAAACAAAAACAAAAGTCAGTATCTTAATGGAGAGGGCTAAGAAACAAAACGTACGTGTTTCCCATATATTTGTTTTTATTTCCATCGCATCTTTGTTTTTTAATCTCAGTCTAGTCCTAAGATCTGTTCTGGGTTTGAGGCAGGAATCCCTTTATCCTCTTCCGCTGCTAGCCTCCCTGGTAATATTTTGTGGAGTGAGAGAAAGAAGCAAAAAGCAAGGAGGGGGGCAGAGAAAAAGGAGAGGTGGTTGGAAGCAAATCAGAGGGTAGTGAAGGGCTGACAAGGGGACAGAGGAAGGGAGATGGAGATTCTGTCACTGAATGGTGCCTGGGAAGTCCCACTCCTAAGTTCCCCCTCTTCTCTCTCCTGCACGTGGGAGAAGCTGAATGCTAATGTGCTCAATGTAGCATCTGTTAATGCTCCAACATTTCTCTGTAGACTCCATGCATTCTGGCATAGTCTTTGCCTCAGGCATGCAAATTTGCATTTTCTCTTGACACTCTTTTAATATGCACTTGTACAAGTAGCTTTCTAAATTTGCCTGAAATATAATGTGTGCACGGTATTTTGGGAGGCTTATGAAGAACTGGGCTGGAGTTAAGCTTAATTATTATTTTATATACTCTCTTTTTTTTCTTCTAACTTAATTTCTCAGGAAACTGCTAAACTGTCCATAATTTGAGAAATTAAAAATTATAAAACAAAGATCACTGTAACACAGAGACCATTCTTTACTGGCAGGAAGATGAATGAGATGGTTGTTTCTAAGTTAATTAAAAACATTTGTAACCACTGCAAGTACTGTGCTAGAACTCTATCTATGATGTGTATGAGGTGTCTCAAACCCCTGTCCATGTTCATGTGGACTAAGAAAGGCTGTCTCTCTCTTGAAGGTGGAGGCCAACTATTTTGATTAGATTAGCATCTCTGCTCTGGTACCTTTTATTCACTAATCATGAGTCTGTTCTACACATTCAAAGGACCTAATTATACAGTTTATAGAATTGAATTAACAACAATTTAGGAAATCATTAGGGCTTTATTCTCAGATTCTTAACATAATGAAGTATAGCAGTATTTAGTTAGGGTGGCAATGAGATTAGACGTTTTAAATAGGGAGAAGGTTGGGTGGGGGTGGAGGTGGCAGTGGCCTCTGACTCGCTGCAGGTAGAGATCTGTGCTGTGACCTTGATAACCGCCTCAGCGTCTGCTGAGAGCCTGGGACCGAAGCTGAAATCTCAAGTGAAATGATTATGATGCGTACCATGTTTATTATGACCCTTGCTCATCTGAGTCCTTAACCTCTCTTTCCCAGCCCTCTTAAAGTAAATTTGCTTTCCTTTACTTTATTAGTTGTGGTTGAAAAAAGTGGAACTGCTCAGTAGGTTTATTTTAACCACATAACAGTTCAGCTGTTCAGACCACAGAATTGTGCTTAAAGAAACGTTCTGGGATTGAATTTCATTTTCATCTCTCACCAAGTCCTAGATCTGAGGTTTTAGAGAAGTTACTCTAACTGAATAAATGTCAACTTTTTCATCTGTTAAATGGGAATAATAACAATGCTTACTGGATTTTAATGCATTTTAATGTATTAAAGTGTATGAGAAAAAGTCAAACAGAGGCAATTCAGAATATAGTGTTCGTGGAACTGGGCAGTTGGTGACTCATATACATGAGGCTTGGTTTTACTCAAAGTAGAGGAACAAATTTTTTAGTGATTCCAATAGACAAGTAGAGGAAAAGATGACTTGGATAAGGGAGATAAAGAAGGTGCTATGAATTTTGCCACCTTCTTAGTCCTGTAGTTCAATATTGGGTGCCGTAGACAGATTAGATATCTACAAAAAGTGGTACGTACAGGTGTGAGATATGATGTGGTAGATGCTCTTGGGGAGAAAGGGACATCTTCCCTTTCTGCATGGACCACCATGGCACCTTGATGGCTCTAGAGAAGCACAGACGGACCTAGGAGGGGGGCTCCCCGGATGACTCTTCAACAAGGCTGCCTTAACCTTCCTCTCCTCAGCTTGAGAAGACGTTAGCCAGGCTTCTTCTTCACTCCAGAGCCCTGACCTCTCTTTTTCTCAGAACATTTACTTTAAAAAGCCTAAAATTTCAAATTCCTTCTCAACCCATTTGAGATGAATCACTTTAAAAGGCTCTGGCCATTTTGATAGCTTAAGATTCTCAAGGGCTTTGGAGCCATTCCTTTGAAATGGAGCCGTCAGGAAGACAGAGCCCCTCTCCCCCAGCCTCTGTAGGAGGCTAGAAGTTGAGCGTTGATGGTGTAACTAAAACACAATCTTAAAGTTCCCCTTCAAGCAGCTGACTCACCATACCCCCTCTTGGCCAAGGGGATCTCTAAAACTGACTTAGGTGAAGACTTACCAGCAGTTCTCAGCATGCACAACAAACCACTTTTTTCAGCCTGATACTTTGTATCCCATTAACAGATCTTTTATCATAACTCCTTAACTCTCAAGCATTCCTTTTCACACACTCAGGTCTTTAAGACAAAGCCTACCTAATTCTTTCAGCTTATTGTCAGTCAAAGAATCTTCAGGCCCACCAGTAACCTATAAGCCATCCCCTTTGTTTAAGATGTCCCACTAGGGATGCAACAATGAACAACAGTAATAAACCAAAGCCCTGCTCTCATCCAGCATGTATTCTAAGTGAGGGAGAAAGTGGAAAGGTAATACAAGTTTGGATAATAATGTTCATTATAGACACAATGTGAGGGTGGAAAGCAGTTAAGGAATTATTTAAGAAAAAGCTGCATGTGCATGTGTGGTGGAGAGGGGTGTGTGTGGGAAGGGAGATATAAGGAGAGTTCCCTAATCACACTGTTTGATTTGCTCAGATCAACCGGGTGAGATGATTCTGCAAATAGGACAGCTCACATTCCTCATGCAAATAATCCAGCATGCATAATTCAACATTTTTTTCCAATTTGATATTCTTTTAAAAATAAGCCATTACAACTGTTTTCTCAGCTTACCACTAGTCCCCTTACAATTTGAATCCCAGTGTTTTAGATATACACCAAGAGGGGCTGTGCGACTCCTGGATGGCCTCGAGAAATCATAGCCGCACAGGGTCTCAGCTGCCCTGAGTGGCTTTGTTTTACTGACCTGCATCTCCTGATGTGACTTCAGGCTTGATCCATCCAGCACAGCAAAGACAAAAGTAATGTTCAGTATTTCTTATTTTCTGATCCAGTGGTTTGCAGATACAGCCTTTGCTGGGCTCTTAAGCAGGGTGCCCATGGCTGGCACTCACTGGCAAAGCACATCAGTTTGCTGAGATTCAAGACCTGAACAGATGGGTTGATACCCGGACTGTACCAGTTGTTAAATATTTTGAATTGTACTCCTGTGTTTAAGCACTTATTGATGAAGCTAATTTTGAAAGCCCAGCACAGTCAAGCAAACATACCCAGCTTCATCTCTTGATTACGTCCTCGCCCATCTTTCCCTACAACATGAGAAAACAGCTATTCAGGACATTTTTCTTCCACATTCCCACCTGAGAGTTTGTCTTTGTCCCTGACTCTGCTGTCCTGATGATCATTTGTTAATGCAGGGGCCAGGGCTTACCCATCTTTGCTTCTTAGAAACTGGTTGATTGTTGTTCATGAAGAGACATCTAATTAATGTGCCAATTAAGAAGCAACATCCCAACTTATTTCTTTCCCTGTAGATATGAAGCTGAATTTTAAAGAAATTGTGGAGAGATCTCTAACACACTCATCTGATATGTCATTTGAACTGATAAAGACGTTTTATTTTATTTTATTTTATTGTTGGGGATTCATTGAGGGTACAAGAAACCATGTTACACTGGTTGCATTTGTTAGGAAAAGACCCTCTTACAATCGTGCTTTGCCCCCAAAAGGTGTGGCACACTCCAAGACCCCAAGACCCCACTCCCTTACTCCTTCCCCCCCTCTGCTCTTCCTTCCCCCCCCCCGCCCCCATTATTCCGCTCGCGGCTCGCCCCGTT
>CAUYON010084151.1:0-10496 GCA_963573935.1 Arctocebus calabarensis | reverse complement strand
CGAGTCTCCTGCCTCTGCCTTCCAAGTAGCTGGGACTACAGGCGCCCGCCACAACGCCCGGCCATTTTTTGGTTGCAGCCACTATTGTTGTTTGGTAGGCCAGGCTGGATTCAAACCTGCCAGCTCAGGTATACGTGGCTGGTGCCTTAGCCCGTTGAGCCACAGGCACCAAGCCAAGGCTCAAATTATTTTAATAGTCCAATAGCTTAAATTTTTAATTACTTATTTTAATAGGATAAATAAGTAAAATATGTAGTCTATCAGAGGATAAGGGCTACTGACAAAATTTAAGAGAATAGAGACAGAATACTGTGCAAGAGAAAGGTATAGCATTTTAGATAGTGTGGTGTTAAGTTCAAGCTGCCTCCTTACGCATTGTAAGTTCAGTAAGAAGGATTCTCCATGCATACTGAACTTAACCTAACCAGACGTACAAGCAGAATACAACCTACTCATGGAGCACTCACAGGGTCTGGGGCAATCATAGGTGACCAACTGTTCAAACTGTTCAAATAAGGGAAATGGTGAGCTGTAGCCAATATGTTTCTGTACCTCATTTCTGTTTTTTGCATGTTGCTTTCCTTTTTCTATTCATAAATATTACCCAACCATGCGGAAGTCCTGAAGTCACTCCTGAAGTCACTCTCAACTCTTCCTGGCTCTGGGGGCTGGCTGGTTTGAGGATTGTTTTCTGCTTGATTCAACTCTGTTCAATTTAATTTGTCCAAAGTTTTTCTTTTAATTGTGGTCATTTAGGAAAAAGCCTTCAAGGAGGTGAAGGAGTTAACCATGTGGTTACTAGGCAGTGAAAACAACAGGTGCACAGTTAGAAGCATGCCTCACCAGGGTGGCTACAGCAGTGTGAGTAAAGAAAATAGGAGAGTGAGGTCATATAGGAAGGGTTTTGTTGGCTCGCCGCCTGTGGCTCAACGGGCTAAGGCGCCAGTCATGTACACCTGAGCTGGCGGGTTCGAATCCAGCCCTGGCCCGCCAAACAACAATGACAGCTGCAACCCAAAAATGGCCGGGTGTTGTGGCGGGCACCTGTAGTCCCAGCTACTTGGGAGGTGGAGACAAGAGACTCGCTCGAGCCCAGGAATTGGAGATTGCTGTGAGCTGTGATGCCACAGTACTCTATCCAGGGTGACAGCTTGAGGCTCTGTCTAAAAAAAAAAAAGGAAGGGTTTTGTAGGACAAACTAAGGACACTGGCTTTTAGTCTAAGTAGGATGGGAAGTATAGGACTCTCAATAGAGAAATAAACTACTCACGATCTCACTTATCTTAACATGACTGCACTGGCTGCTGTGTTGAACACAAACTGAAGGGGACAAAAGAAGAAGCAGATCAGTTAGGAGGCTCTGAAGATAATCCAGGTAATATTTGAAGGTGATTGTGACTCACATGGTGATTTAGAGGAGTAGTACAGTTGTCCCTCAGCATCTGAGGGGGAATGGATGCAGGACACCCTAGGATACTAAAATCAAATCCCTGATATGAATTGGCATAATATTTACATAAAACTTATGTGTGTACTCCTATATACTTTAAATCATCTCTAGATTGCTTGTAATACCTAACACAGTACAAATGCTATGTAAATACTTGTTATACTGTATTGTTTAGGGAATAATGATAAGAAAAACAAGTCTACATGCTCAGTACATATGCAATCACCCTTTTATTTCCCCAAACATTTTCAATATTCTCCACCTTTAAGGAGTTTTTTGTTTTTGTTTTTCAGACAGAGACTTACTGTGTGTCCTAGATACAATGTCATGGTGTTCTAGTTCACAGCAACCTCAAACTCCTGAGCTTAAGCAATCCACCTGAGTTGGCCTTCCAAAGTGCTAGGATTATAGGTGTGAGCCACTGTACCCAGTCCAAGTGAAAGCTAATTAAATCAAAATTAAACAAAGACTAATAAGAATATTAATGAGTAGAAAGGCTCAGAGCCCAAACCAAAAAACCACATAAGTGGCTTCAACACAAGTGGAAAAGAGGACTGAGGGGCCATGAATACTCTTTGCCTGGTAACTATTTCCCAATCAAATAATTTCAATTTCAAATGGACATTTATAGTATTCACCTCCATGGCCCTAAAATTAGTAGTTTCTCAAAGAATATCAAAAAGTGATTCTACAAAATACCAACACTGAAACAGACAATGTTTAAATCAATTAATCTCGTTACATGGCAGCACTTGTAGCTCAGTGAGTAGGACATCAGCCGCATACACTAAGGCTGGCAAGTTCGAACTCGGCTTGGGCCTGCTAAAACAATAATGGCAAAAAAAAAAAAAGCCAGGCGTGTACATGGGAGGTTGACACAAGAGAATCGCTTAAGCCCAAGACTTTTAGCTTGCTGTGAGCTGATGTCACAGCATTCTATCCAGGGCAACAGCATGAGACTCTGTCTAAAAAAAAAAAAAAACGAAAATTAATCTCGGCACCTGTGGTTCAATAGGCTAAGGCGCCAGCCATGTACTCCTGAGCTGGCGGGTTCGAATCCAGCCTGGACCTGCCAAACAACAATGGTGGCTGCAACCTAAAAATGGCTGAGCATTGTGGTGGGCGCCTGTAGTCCCAGCTGCTTGGGAGGCAGAGGCAGGAGACTGGCTTGAGCCCAGGAATTGGAGGTTGCTGTGAGCTGTGATGCCATGGCACTCTATCCAGGGTGACAGCTTGAGGCTCTGTCTCAAAAATAAAAAAAATAAAAAAAAAATTAATCTCATTACAAATGGAAATGGATGAACAAAATAAAATAATAAGAAAAAGATCTACTTTCTTTCTTTCTTTCTTTTTTAAAGACAGAGTCTCACTATGTCACCCTGGGTAGAGTCGTGGCATCACAGCTCACAGCAACCTCAAACTCTTGGGCTTAAGCAATTCTCTTGCCTCAGCCTTCCAAGTAGCTGGGACTACAGGTGCCTGCCACAACGCCCAGCTATTTTTCTGTTGTATTTGTCATTGTTGTTTGGCAGGTCTGGGCTGGGTTCAAATGCTCCAGCTCTAGTGTATATGTCCGGTGCCCTGGCCGCTGAGCTACAAGAGCCAAGCCAAAGATTTACTTTCTTTCCTCCTCTTTAAAGAGACTCAGGAGTTTATTTTTTCGTTCATTGAGTATTTCTCGAGCATATACCAGGCACTGTTCTGATTAGGAATACAGCAAAGGGGTGGGGAGAGATATGTTTTTACATATATAAGATACTTAATCTTACCGAGTTCATGTTCCACTAATTGGAGACACACAATAACTAAATACTTACAACTTTAGGTTAATGGCTCCCTAGCATGTCTAGAGTCTCAGATGACAAGAATCTAAAGGCCTCTGAAACATGGCTCCTACTCACTTTAGCTTGATCCTGCATTTTCTCAATTTCCTACCACTCTCTCCACAGGGAAACTATCTTCTATTTACCTGCAAATACTGATCCTCCCAAGGTTCAGTTCAAGAGCCACTGCTTTCTACAAGTAGGTATCTTCTAGCCAAAAGTGACCTCTCTTCCTTCTATGAACCCCTAAGGCATTAACAAGTCTTATGATACTGTGCTGTGCTGTAAAATGAAAAACTTGTCACATTTGCACTTTCACACTCAGAGTGGACTTTATGTTTGACCTGTGTCTTGGTTTAATGTTCTGGTGTTGCTGTCTTGAAATAATTAATAACTTCTGAACGAGGGGTCCTGTGTTTTCATTTGGCACTGGGTTTAGCAAATTGTGTAGTTAGTCCCGTCCACGTTAAAAATCGTATGTGAACCATAATGTAAAAAAAAAAATAAAATCATGGCAAGGAAGACATGAAGAGATAACGTCTATAAATTTTGGGTGTAGTCTGCTAAGCATGGATAACTGATCTTCGTCTCTGGATTGAAAGGATAAAAGTAATTCAAGCTGTCCCAGAAATAAATCCCAGCACATATTCTGTTGAAGGGATTATAAATATTACAACTGTTATGGAAAACAGCATGGAATTTCTTTCCCAAATTAAACATAGAACTACCTATGATCTAGCAATTCTATTTCTGTGTATTTATATAAAAGAACTGAAAGCAAGTTCTTAAAGAGATATTTGCATACTCATTTTCATTATTATTTATCATAGGCCTATTTACAATAATCAAGAGGTGGAAGCAATCTAAGTGACCATCAACAGATGAAAAGACAAACACAGTGTGATACATACATACAATGGAATATAATTTAGCCATAGGAAAGGAAATTATGACATGGGCTACAACACGAATAAAATCTGAGGATATTAACTCTAAGTGAAGTAAGCCATCCACAAAAAAACAAACTATATGATTTTACTTATATGACTATCTAAAGTAGTCAAATTCTTTAAGGTAGCATGGTGATTATCAGGGGCTTAGGAGCTTATTTAAAAAGCATACTGTCAGGTTTGGAAGACGAAAAAACTCTGGAGATCTGTTTCCCAAACAATGAGGAGATACTAAACATTACTGAGCTTAGATTTTACCACAATTTAAAAAATCCCCAATCAAATCAGAAACCTGATTATATTCTTTGTAGCCTTACTTTGTGCTAACATAACCTCTTAAAGGATATGTAAACTACAAGAAAATCTTAAAATATTAAAACATTTCATACCCAGAAAACTTTGTTACCTGCAACAAATCCAACTACCAGATCTTTTCCAGTAGTAGAACGTTGACCTTTGATCCAGACTGCTTTGAGGCTATTAAAAGTGTAGAAATAGACAAAATTGGAACAGCAGAGACTGGAAATGACTGGAAACCACCCTCGATATGGTGCCAATCTAAGGGAAAAAAATAATAAGCAAAGAAAAGGTTATGGACAAAAGCATTTTGAAATTGGCAGGTAAGTCCTAGGAAAGACTGATCATCACTCAGTCTCAAGGTTTTCTCCTACATTACTAGAAAGGACTCCCAAATTGTACACACACGTTAGATTCTGAAGGATGACCAAATCAAGAAATCTTTTCTTGGCTGGGTGCCTGTGGTTCAATGGTTAGACCCTGTGTATCGGGGTTGGTGGGAAGACCGTGGCCTGGGCCTGCTAAACAGAAAAAAAAAAAAAAAAAGAAAGAAAGAAAGAAATCTTTTCTAGCACTATAATACCAAAGAAACAACACAAAGTCTGACAGGTTACTGATTCTACCCTCAATTTCCTTTAGTAACCTCAGTATGTAAAACTGGAAACATTATCTTGTGGTATTAGTTAATTTAGTATCATTAAAGTTGTATTACAGAGCAAGAATATCTAAAATAAGCAATTATAGAAAATAAATGTAAAAAAAAAAAAAAAAGATGAGATAACTGGGGCATAGAAACCAGCCTGAAGAGAGGGGCCTCCTACTGGCCAAACAGGATTATGTATAAGCATCAAAATAAAAAACTACAGTAATCAATTGTAAAACACTGAAAAAGTAGAAATTTATGAGTCTAAACTAGTGTGGAGTAAAATAAAATCTTTTTTTTTTTCTTGAGACAGAGTTTCACTTTATGACCCTTAGTAGAGTGCTGACAGCTCACAGCAACCTCAAACTCTTGGGCTTAAGCGATTCTCTTGCTTCAGCCTCCCAAGTAGCTGGGACTACAGGCGTCAGCCACAATGCCTGAGCTATTTTTTTGTTGTAGTTGTCATTGTTATTTAGCTGGCCCAGGCTGGGTTCAAACCCACCAGCCCCAGTGTATGTGACCGGCACCCTAACCACTAAGTTATGGGTGCTGAGCCCTAAAATAAAATATTTTGGGGGGATCCCAGAAAAACCTTAAAACCAAATTGTGGGAGAAGGGTGGTCAGAAATATCTCCTCATGTCTCCTTCCTTTTGAAGTTACTCTTTTTGGGGGTGGGGGGAGGACAGACGCTCTTACCCTGGGTAGTGTGCTGTGCTGTCATAGCTCACAGCAACTTCCAACTCTTGGGCTCAAGTGATCCTCTTGCCTCAGTTTTTATATTTTTTGTGGAGATGGGGGTCTAGCTTTTTTTTTATTTTGCTCAGGCTGGTCTTGAACTGGTAAATTCAAGCAATCCACCTGCCTTGGCCTCCCAGAGTACTAGGATTACAGGCGTGAGCCACCATGCCTGGCCTTGAAGTTACTCTTTGTAAGAATAAGATTCTAAATCATTAACAGGCTTAAGGTCATGCAAAACCAAAGCTTAAATCACACATATAGGCCATCAATTTACTTAATAGATGATTTGAATATTGGTGTGTGTCTGGTGACTTGATTCTGATTAACAGATATCCTCATCTTAAATTAAACATTCCAAGCCTTTATACAAAGCTTCATTTCTTTAACTGATTACAAATATTTTTAAGCCCATTTATAACCTGTAACCCCACCTCTCTTCTAGATGTCCTATCTTTTCAGGACAAACCAGTGTATGCCTTCTGAGTATTGACTTATATCCTTACGTGTAATTCCTACCTTCATGAATGAATAAAACCAAACTGTGACCTGGCTTCTGTGGGTCCATTTTCTCAGGACCTCTTGATGCTATAAGCACCAGGCTGGTCGCATACATTTAGCTCAGAATAAACCTCTTTAAAGTGTTTTACAGAGTTTGGGCTTTTGTCTGTTTATACCAGTCATAAATAGATCAAATATGTGATAGAGAAAGTGAGGCTCCTTCTTATAGTAGAATGCCAAGACTGGTAAATGTGGAGTTAATGCTGGAAATAGAGAATCATCATTTTGTGGGGTGAGGTGCCTGTAATTCCAGTACTCTGGGAGGCTGTGGCAGGTGGAATGCCTGAGCTCACGAGTTCAAGACTAGCCTGAACAAGAGTGAGACCTCGTCTCTAAAAGTAGCCAGGCATTGTGGCAGGTGCCTATAGTCTCAACTACTCAGGAGGTGGAGGCAAGAGAATCACTTAAGCCTGAGAGTTTGAGGTTGCTGTGAGCTATGACACCAGAGTACTTTACCAAGGGTGACACAGTGAGAGTTTGTCTCAAAAAAAGTCATCATTTTGCAACTTCATGGCAAATTTAGGGGAAACATTTTGAAAAAGAGCAGGATATCTGCACTGTCTTAATCTCCCCATAGACTGTTTATAGTTGCAAAAGAAAAAAAAATTATTCAGTAGCTAATCCAAATCTAAGAAATCCTAACTGACCAATGAAGAACAGGTGGACAATATATGACTCAAGAGGTTGCACCCTGAGGATACACTATCATCCGTGCATCACTTTGGTCAAGAAAGTATAACATCAACCAAATCATGAAGAAACATGAGGCAAACTCAAAATGAGAAACTCTCCAGTTAAAAAAGGGGAGGAGGAGAGACAGTATTCTTTAAAAGTGTCAGGGTAAAAGGCTTCAATATATGTAACTTATTCTCAACTAATTCTAAAAAATTTGTGTGATGTTTATGTGTGTATGAAATAAGGAGAGAAGGGGATAGAAGACAGCATAAGCACAAACAATACAAAAATGAGAAAAACTATTTATAATAGATGAATCTGGGTAAGCATATATTGGTGTTCTTTGTACTAATTTTAGTAAATTTTTGTGAATTTGAAATCATTCCCAAAAAACGTTAAGAAAAAAAAAATCGAAGTACATGATCTTTCTGCATGTGTATGACAGCAATGAACTAAACCCAAGATCATTTTCTTTGGTTCACTGTACATAAAACAAAGCATTGGTTTCATGGACAATTACATGATCAAGAATCACAGACCTTTAAGGAATTAAAAATAATTAGGTACTTAAATAATCAGACAGTCACAAATTCACAAATTATAAAACTATGAGAATGGACAGAAAGTGAGTGTAGGTATACTGGAGGCACATGAATCCTCTAACAAATTACTTTGTTCAACAGAAGATTAAATGATGTGGTACTTACAGGCCTTCTTCTTTAATGATCTCCAGAAGCACCATGTGTGTAGTTTTGGACTTTCTTTTCTCATCAACTACAAGACCAAACAGTACATACTTAAATTGTTTGAGAATTATTATCTTCAGCATCAGCAAGTTCCACCGAATTGCTATATCCCTCACTGGAGCAATCTCTTACCCTTTTCTTTGAGCTCCCTAATTTGCCTTATAACTTAATATTCCCAACGGTATACTTCTTGGATTTCATCTGTTATTCATGAACCAAAAAGCATTTTAATGTAATTCCTAATTTCTAAAGTAAAAAATCTGACAAGAGAAATTTATTTCTTATAATTCATAAAGCTCTATTGCTTTCTTAAAAGTATTACATGTATAATATATATACAGGGTCTCTGAAAAGTCACCATACAAAATATTTACAAATGGCTGGGCATTGTGGCGGGTGCCTGTGGTCCCAGCTACTGGGGAGGCGGAGACAAGAGACTTGGAGGTTGCTGTGAACTGTGATGCCATAGCACTCTACCCAGGGTGACTGCTTGAGGCTCTGTCTCAAAAAAAAAAAAAAAATTTACAAAATATTCTCTATGTGTTGGCCACTTCTTTGTGAAAATTAATCTATGTGCTAAGAAATAAACTGTTACTGATGTGGCTTATGGGACTGCAAATTACTAAATCCCTATAGAAGGCAATCTTGCAACAATTATTAAAGTTAGGCCGGGCACAATGGCTGACACCTATAATCCTAGCACTCTGGGAGGCCATGGTGGAAAGATCGCTTGAGCTCAGGAGTTTGAGACCAGCCTGAGCAAGAGTAAGACCCCATCTCTATCAAAAATGAAAAACTGAGGCAATAGGATCACTTCAGCCCAAGAGTTTATGATGCCACAGAACTCTACTGAGGGCCAAAAAGTGAGATTCTATGTCTCATAAAAACCAAAAGACAAAACAACAACAAAAAACAATTATTAAAGTTATAAATACATTTGCCTTTTGGTCTACTAATCCCACTTCAGGGAACTTATCCCATAGAATTTACAGAAACAATGTGGCATATGAACAAATCCATTTAATAAAAGAGTAGAAACAACTCAAGAATCTACCATAGAGGAAGGGCAAACTGGTTGGTTATAGGTACAGCCACACCATGCAACACTCTATAGCTATAACACACGATGAAGAAACAACTAATGTGCTGATTTGGAAGGCATCTAAAACTGTCAAGTGGAAAAGGCAAGGTACAGGCTGGGTGTATTGGCATGTGCCTGTAATCCCAACTACTCAGCTACTTGGGAGACTGGGGTGGAAGGATCATTTGCGGCCAGAATTTTGATATTAACCTGGCTCACTGGCCAAGCAAGGTGGCTCACGCTTGTAATCCCAGCACTCTGGGAGGCTGGGGCAGGCAGATCACCTGAGCTCACAGGTTTGAGACCAGCCTGAGCCAGAGCGAGACCTCGTCTCTAAAAAATAGCCAGATGTTTTGGCGGGTACCTGTAGTCCCAGCTAAAGGACTACAGGCGAGACAAGGCAAGAGGATCACTTGAACCCAAGAGTTTGAGGTTGCTATGAGCTATGATGCCACGGCACTCTGCCAAGGGTGACTAAGTAAGACTCTGTCTCAAATAAAAGAAAAACAAAACAAACAAAAAAACCTGGCTCACAAAATGAACTATGCCAGAAGTAAATAAACAAATAAACAAACAAAAAGCAAGGTACTTGGCTCGGCGCCCATGGCTCAAGTGGCTAGGGTGCCAGCCACATACAGCTGAGCTAGCGGGTTCGAATCCAACCCAGGCCTGCCAAACCTAAGCCAAAAAAAAAAAAAATAGCTAGGCGTTGTGGCAAGTGCCTGTAGTCCCAGCTACTTGGGAGGCTGGGACAGAAGAATAGCTTGAGCCCAGGAGTTGGAGGTTGCTGTGAGCTATGATATCATGGCACTCTACCCAGGGCGACAGAGGCTCTGTCTCATAAAAAAAAAAAAAAAAAAAAAATTCAAGATACAGATCAGTATGTAGTATGTGCTTTTTGTATAAGAAAGGGAGAAAATTAAGGCCAGCCTGGTGGCTCACACATATAATCCTAGCACTTTGGGAGGCCAACGTGGGTAGATGGCCTGAGCTCATGCATTCAAGACCAATCAGAGCCAGAATGAGACCGGGTCTCTAAAAATAGCTAGGCATTGTGGTGGGTGCCTGTAGTCCCAGCTACTTCGGAGGCTGAGGCAAGAAAATTGCTTGAGCCCAAGACGTTGAGGTTTCTGTGAGCTATGACGTGACGACACTTTACCAAGGCCAACAGAATCAGACTCCATCTCAAAAAAAAAAAAAAAAGGCTCGGCGCCTGTGGTTCGAGCAGCTAAGGTGCCAGCCACATATACCTGAGCTGACAGGTTCAAATCCAGCCCGGGCCCACCAAACAACAATGATGGCTGCAACCAAAAACTAGCCAGGTGTTGTGGCAGGCGCCCCTAATCCCAGCTACTTAGGAGGCGGAGGCAGGAGAATCGCTTGAGCCCAGGAGTTGGAGGTTGCTGTTAGCTGTGATGCCACAGCACTCTACCCAGGGTGACAGCTTGAGGCTCTGTCTCAAAAAAAAAAAAAAGAAAAAAAAGTCACAGGGTCAGTACTCAATTATAAGTTTCCTCATCTCTAATGCATAGAT
>CAUYON010084148.1:0-33141 GCA_963573935.1 Arctocebus calabarensis | reverse complement strand
AGTATGTAGGACAGGTTGAAATATTTCCTGTAAAACTGGTCTTGTTGTGACAAATTTCCTCAATGTTTACATATCAATAAAAGATTTGATTTGTGCATCCATTTTAAAGCTCAGCTTGGCAGGGTATAAAAGTCTGGGCTGGAAATTGTTCTGTTTAAGTATGTTAAAGATAGATGATCAGTGTCTTCTGGCTTGAAAAGTTTCATTAGAGAAGTCTGTGGTCACCCTAATAGGTTTGCCCCTGTAGGTCAGTTGGTGCTTACTCCTGGCAGCTTGCAAGATCTTTTCTTTTGTCTTAACTTTGGATAAAATCATCACAATATGCCTTGGAGAGGTTCTATTTGTGTTGAGGCAAACAGGGGACCAATATCCCTCTGAGAGGAGTATGTCAGAATCTTTGATGATATTTGGAAAATTTTCATTTACAACATTCTCTAAAATGGCTTCCATTCCTCTGGGACATTGTTTTTCTCCTTCAGGGATAACTATAACTCGTATGTTTGAACACTTCATAAAATCCCATAAATCTGTCAGTGAACTTTCTGCTTTCCCCCTCTTCTTTTTGGCCTCTTTAACTATCTGAGTTATCTTAAGAGCTTTATCCTCTACCTCTGAGATTCTTTCTTCTGCATGGTCTAATCGGTTGTTAATACTTTCTATTGCGTCCTTAAGTTCCCTAATTGACTGCTTCAGCTCCTTCAGCTCTGCTATATCCTTTTTATATTCTTCGTATCATTCATCTCTTATTTGATTCTGTTTTTGAATTTCCTTTTGGTTATTATCCACTTTCTCAACAATTTCTTTCATTGCTTTTTGATTGTTTTCTACTTTCTCAGCAATTTCATTTATTGTTTTCAATTATCTGAACTTTAAATTCCCCTGCTGTCATTTCTAACATATAGGAGGGATCTTCTGCAGTAGCTATCTCCCAATCCCTAGAAAGGGTTACTCTGGCCTGGGATTTCATGTTGCCAGAATTTTTTTGCTGATTCTTCCTTATGAGTGCTTTCTTTATCTGTTTCCTTGCCCTAATTTTCCCTCCACTTCTTTTTGCTCTTTAAGTTACTGTGGCACTGGCCAGACATTTTAATGAGTCCTTCTGGTGCAAGACCAGAAGGATGAAAAGATTAAAGAGCAAGAAGGGAACAAGAATTTAAAGAAGAGAGAAAGGGAAAAAGAAAAAAAAAAGAAAGAAAGAAAGAGAGAAAGAAAGAAGAGGGGGTGAGTAAAAAGAAGTATTAACAAAAAGAAGAGAGGCAGTGAAAGAGAGAAACAGGAGAAATATAGGTGCGTGGTAGGGTACTAGGGCCCAATCTTAGAGACCCCCTACCTCTGCGAGTGCTGGGTTGAGTGATTCCCTTGAGGTCAACAGCTCTTAGCCAGGCAGCTCAGACACAGTACCCTGCTGCCACTAGGTACAGAGGAAAGACAAAAACACTGTAAATCAAACTGAAAGAAACAAACGGAAACCCTTATGAGATAGAATTAGGGAGGGGAAATAATAGGGACAAAAACAGTAGCAAAAATAAAATTCTATTTGTTGAAGAAGGCAAAAATGGAAGATCATATTTAAATTAAAATGGTGAAAAAATGTCAAAAAACATGTTAAAATTAAAAAAACAAAACAAACCCCCCCACAACTAAGCAGTATATATATCTTTCTAAGTATTGACCAGGCAACAGGTGATCTTCTGAAGTATGAGATGTTAATCACAATGTGATACAGCTGTACAAGGTGGGAGCTGGAGGCCGCTGCTGATTACTCAGACCTTGCAGGTTTGGGAGCCCAAATAACTCCTCAACCCACTCAAAAGACACTCCAAGCCATACACTTTGGCCAAGCAGAAGCTTTCCAGGGACAGCATTTATCCCTGGGATCTCTCCTGGCGTGGCTGCCTGCTTATCCAGTGCACCAAGTCCAGTCTCCACCTATGTCCCTGAGGGCCACTGCTGTCAATCTGCCAAACACTTAGATCTCCGCACTTCCCCAGTGGCACAGTCCCCGCTTTGGGCAGCTCAGTCAATAGATCACTCGCCCCAGGTCTCCCCACGAATCCCGGTGCTGCAACACGCAGGGGCAGCCCACAGCTGAATGATATTAGTTCCTTTCCAGCTCAGTGGCTCAGTCTGGGGCCCCAGACAACACCCAAAGTCATCCGCACACTGGCCCAAGATCTCCCAAGGCAGTTCAATAGAGTGTCCAAGTCCAAAAAAAAGCCCCAAACAGCCCCCACGTAAGGCTTTTCCTGCTTGCAAACTAGCTGTTGCTGTAGTTACAGCTGCAGGCAGCCTCCGACCAAACAAATGCACCCACCACTTGCCAGTTTTCCACCTCTTCGGTCCTCCTAGTGGGGTTCAAAAGTCTCTCACTGACCTCCTGTATCACCAAAGGGAAACCTCTGGGCCAAACCTACAGGCCAGAGATGCCTGGGGTCCTCTCTCCCCACTCTCGCTGCACCCAGCTGCACAAAAGCTGCTACTCGGCTGCCATCTTTTTTCCAACCCCCACCCCAGAAATCTTTGTAGTCAAATTTATCCCAACTCTAATTCCTGGCAACTGCTCATCTGTTCTTCATCTCTGCAGTCTCTCCTTTCCCAAATGTCATATGAATGCAGTCAGACAGTAGGTGGCCTTCTGATAGACGCTTCTTTTACTCAGCATATGCTATGTTGCAAATATTAATGATTTGTTCCTTTTTATGGCTGAGTAGCATGGATATACCAAAGCTTGTTTATTCGTTCATTCGTCTAAAGACATTTGGGTGCTTCCAGTTTGGGATGATTATGAATAAATAGAGCTGCCACGAACATTCATTGTTTGAACATGAATTTTCACTTCTATAGAGTAAATAGCTACAAGTGGGATGGCTGGATGTTATGTAAATGTATGTTTAACTTTGTAAAAAGCTGTTAAACCATTTTTCACAGTAGCTATACCACCCATTTACATTACCATCATCAGTGGATAAAAATTGTAGTCACTACACATTCTAGCTAGCACTTGGTATTATCAGGTTTTCTTTATTTTCCTTTTTCTGAGCTGTTCTAAGAGGTGTATTGTGGTATCTCATGTGGTTTCAATGAGTATTTCCCTAATGGTTACTGATATTAAGCATCTTTTTGTGTGCTTATTATTTGCCATTCATATATTTTCTTTAATGAAGTGTCTCAAATCTTTGCCTTATTTTAAAAAATTCAGTTGGGGGGTTATGACAGTTTTAAATACAGTCTAGATACAATTTTTTTGTCAGAATGTGATATGCAAACATTTTCTCCCAGTCTGTAGAAAGACAATAGTAGATTGTCTTTTCATTTTCTTAACAATACCTGTAATAAGCTACAGTTTTAAATTTTAATAAAATTCAGTTGACTAATTTTTTTTAGTGGCTTATACTTTTGCTGTGATGGCTAGCAACTCATTTGCTGCCTAACTCCAAAGTCATGAAGATTTTCTCCTATATTCTTGTATTTTCATGTTTTATGTGTTCTATTTTTAGTTAATTTTTATATAAGAAAGGAGGTTTGGGCTCAGCACCTATAGCCCAGAGTTGGGCACCAGCCACATACACCAGGGCTGGCGGGTTCAAACCCCACCCAGGCCAGCTAAACAATGACAACTACAATAAAAAAATGGATGGGCATTGTGGCAGGCACCTATTCTCCCATGTACTTGGGAGGCTAAGGCAAGAGAATTGCTTAAGCCCTAGAGTTGGAGGTTGCTGTGGACTGTGATGCCACAGCACTCTGAGGGCAACATAGAGAGACGCTGTCTTAAAAAAAAAAAAAAAAGACAGGGAGAGGGAGAGAAAGGAGGTTTTAGATTAGGGCTTATTTTTACCTACAGATATACATTGTGGTCACTATTAATTGTTGAAGAGCACAGCTTTTCTTCATATTGTTGCTGAATGAGACATTTTTTGATGTGACTCGATATAAGAAATATAGTTTGTTGGGTGGTGCCTATGGCTCATCAAGTAGGGCGCTGGCCCCATATAGCAAAGGTGGCGGGTTCAAACCTGGCCTCAGCCAAATTGCAAAAAAACAGAAAAATAGCCGGGCGTTGTGGTGGGCACCTGTAGTCCCAGCTGCTTGGGAGACTGAGACAAGAGAATCACCTAAGCCCAGGAGTTGGAGGTTGCTGTGAGCTGTGTGATGCCATGGCACTCCACCAAGGGTGGTAAAGTGAGACTCTGTCTCTACAAACAAAAAAAAAAAGAAAGAAAGAAAGAAAAAAAGAAATATAGTTTGTTAAATGAATGGATTGACATCAGTCTGCCTAAATTTGAATCTCAGCTCTACAACAAATCAGCTACATGACAATTACCAAGTTCATTTCTGTGCCTTAGTCTCCTTTTCTGCAAAATGGGCATAGTCACAGTACTTATTCTATAAGATTTCTATGAGGATTGAGTTATTGCATAAACTTGATAAGAATAGTGTCTTACCTCTAATGAGTAATGAATTGGGGCTAGCTTTTTAAAAACTTTGTAGATGGTACAAACTTTTTTAAAACTTAGAGATAGTGCAAGCAGGTCATATAAAAATGTTTTACCAATAATACTTCTCACCAACAATGTAGATATCCCTGTTTGTCAGCCAGCACTAGATCTCATGACCCTCTCTGTTCTTAGACAATTTGATAGAAAAATGATTCAGTTTCTATTTTGGGATTTGTAATCTTTTCATATTTACTTATGTATAAGTTAGCTTTTGATGAAGAATAAAGCATCCTTGAATGTAGTGGGAAGATAGCAAATAGTTATCATGACTTATGAATCTGTAGGTCTGTAGTTCTGCTGGAAAACCTTTTGGTCTATGCTGAATTGGCTGATCTCTGTGATCCACTGATGGCTTGGCTAGGGCTGGATGGTCCCTATTGGGGAAAGGTGGATAGGAAAGATTATGACGCAGAATTGTCAGGCTGGGGTGGAGGGGTGTCCAGCATACTTCACTGACACATTTAGCAGCTGGTCTATTGGACTTCAGCTGGAAGGGCTCGGGTCTACTCCACATGGTTGCTCATCCTTCAGGAGGTCACTCTGGACTGCATCTCTTATGATGGTCTCAGGGCTCCATAGAGCAGCGAGAGAGTGCAAGCCCAGTGGGCAAGCACTTTTCAAGCCTCTGCTTGGGTCACTATTTGCTAATGTCCCACTGACCAAAGAAAGTCCAATGGCCAAGCCCAGATTCAAGGGGTGGAAAAATAGATTCCATTTCTGAATGTGAGGAAATGTAAAATATGATGGCTGTATTTTTTTTCAGTGTACTGCAGTTGGCTATTTGTGTTTCTTCTTCTGTGAATTGTCATTGGTTTATTGACTTAAAGAATTTCTTTAAGAATTGCACATATTAACTCTTTAAGTTTTATATGTAACTGTATTTTCCCCACTTCGTCATTTAACTTCATTTATGTAATAATCTTTGGCTATTTAGCAGTCTTGGCTTTTTCTGTTGCCAAATCTGTCAGTGTTTTCTTTTATGACTTTGAGTATCTTCCCTTCTTTCGATGACCAGATCAGTTTCTTGAAGGTAGAAAACACATACAATTCTTCTCTTAACCCATAAGATGCAGTACAGAGTCCAGTGTATAGTACCTACCAAGTAAATGTTTGTTGAATGACTTCATTCACTGAAGGCCAATCTTGCTCACTCATTTATTCAACCATTTATTCATTTATCAGTATTTTTTTAATACCTCCTATGTTCCAGAAATTATTGCAATTGTTAGAGATTTAACAGTGGGGAAAATAGGTTTTTCTCATGGTATTTAGAACTAATCTTAGTGGGTAGTAACGGAACTAATACTGGTGAGACATGAGTTCAAGTTCTCTCCTTCTACTTGTGCACTTTGCCCATATCCCTGAATATCCCTGAATTTCAGGCATTTTTTTTAAACCTATAAAATAGAGCATAAATACCTTCCTTCACTATTGTGAGAATTCAATTGGACATTTTAAATTATGTTCTACACCATAAACACTACTTACCATAGTGCTTGTTATGTAGAAGATATTTTAAAATAAAGTAGCTTCTTCCCCTACAGGTTCTAATCTTAGGTCTGCTGGGGAGGCTAGCAAATATCATAATCTTGAATAGCTTCCATTTTAGACTCCTTTCCTTGGTTTGCTCTTCCAGTGGTTCTTAGTGGGTTGTCTCTTGGAGCAAGTCTTAGTTATTCTCTTTATTGTACTCCAATTGCCTTCTCTTTGGGGAGGTGGTGAACAGGGCACTGAGGAATTGAGCATTTTGCTCAGTGCTGCATTGGGGAATAGCGATGTTTGGCTGTGGGTATGGTTGTGCACCTCTTTGGGCAGCACAAAAGTAGACAGGAACTTGGCAGGTGATTAAACCAGGAGGAGAGCCCAGAAAGAGAAGGTAGCCTGGCTCATAAAAACAGGTTTCTACCATACCAGATACATTTCCTGATCTTTGATGACCATGGTCCAATTAGAAAGCATCCTTCTCTTGGAGGGCAAAGGAGACAGGAAAGATTTTGAAGCAGCATTATCAGGCTTGGGGGAATCTCTGAGGGAGATTCCTTAGGGAAAACTCATCTTGGGTATTTGCAAGTTTTCTGTTCTATGCCCTTTCCAGATTTTTGGCCACCTCTCCCAAAGTTGTCTCTCTCTCATCCCAGTTACCACCAAGCGCCAGGATCCTTGAGGAGCTATCCTGTCAGATTTGTACATATTCCAAATTCCCTCACACTGAACATTTGGCCCTCCACATTGCTACTCTTAATAACGTGGGAGGCTTGCACCAAGCAATCTCTAAAGTCTCTTCCAGTTTAAACAATCTTTGTTTTCATGCAACTATGTCACCCACCTCCCAGAATGGAGTTTGCATGTAAATAAATGGATGTTCAATAAGGGAATAAAGTCCCATTGTGTGTACACTCTCCTTTTTTCCTGGAAATAAAAAGTTTCCTGCCAGATAACTGATCCTAAATCTAACTAAAAAATGTGGTATTTGGCCTGGATGGAAAATTTCTGGCATTTGAAGGTTGGGAAGAAAATGCCATTGCCTTCAGCAGACAGACAAGGGCCCTGTTTGGCTGGGAAGCAGGGATGGGAAGTGGGGATGACCCTTGGGGAAACTGGCTTGGCACAACTCCTGGGTGAGAACAGGAGGTGGTTGTTACAGAGACAAGCCCAGTCACATCCAAGATGCCCTTGTCTAATTCTAAACTCTCAATTATACAATACAGCTTAGCAACTTCCTTTAGTTATTTCCAGTCTTGTGCATTTGATATCTTCTTATTAGTTGTCTGTATCTTCTTGGAAACACCCTTGAGAGTGAAGTTGCTGCTCAGAGACTTACTATGTTTAGACAAAGATCAGGGAGTGTGACAAAAAAAAAAAAAAAAGAGAAAAATGACTGGGAACTGGATTTCCTCAGGGGAGACAAGAAGGCAGAAAAGATACTGAATATACTATAGTACAGGGTTGACCCAGAGAAATGGTGCCAGTAGTTCTTAGGAGTCAACAAAAAGAAATTCATGCCAACTTTAGTATAGGTTTAAGAAAGAACATTCCAGAAGTGAGTCCTATAAGGCACTTGTTAATTTTTTAAAATCCTGCTCAGTAGTTTCCCTTTTGGAGAAGCTTTTTCTGAGTATCTTACATCTTTCTTGCTTTGCCTGGCTGACTCCAACTTTCCCTTAGGCAAGATATCTGCAACCCTACCCTGCCCCAGTCAAGTTCAATGAGGTTCATCGTTATGCTATCTGTAACATCCTGTAATTTGAACTTTTAATACCTATCATTGTATCATTGTTGTATTTATCCATGTGATTAGTTGTCCTTGTCTGTCTCTCACATTTGTCTGTCAGCTTTGCGAGGGTTGAGACTGGATGTGTTTCATTGGAGGTTATGTCTCCAGGCCGAGTGCAGCACCTACCAGCGGGGAAGCTCTCCATACCTTTGTTTATCAAATGAATGAATAGACAGGTACATGATTTGATGAGCATCTTTTGCACTGAAGGGACTTTTCCTTTTCTGGATAGCATAAAAATATAAGTAAATAAAAATCTAAACAATTTCACAAAATATCCTGGATAGTTTGGGAGTTGTTTTTGCTTCTTCGGCTCAATGCCAAGGCCTTGAATCCAGAGTACTTTTGGCTAAGACCTTTTCACTTCATTGCCAATTCTCTGATTTCTGAAATGCCTTTGATCAAGGAAGTGCTAATTGCCATGTCAAGCATTTAAAACTTCACAATGCCTACTTTTGTTATAAAGGTGAGACAACCATGAACACCTTCGAAAAATTTTAAGTGAAGTTAATACCAAAGTTCTAAGAAAACATACAGATAGATGTTCTAAAGACACAACTCATTATTCCAAACACATAGTGGCAGAACCCCACATAATACAAAAATTCTGAAGTAATAAGAGCCCAAGGGAATAGACTCTCTATACAGTAATTTAAAATGCTTTTTCCTTGTAGCTTGCCAATACTTTGAAGATCAAGGGGCTAGCTTAATCAGAACTGGATTGCTGCAGTGCTGAGCTTAAATGTGGGAAAAAAGAAGGCTAGAGCAAGCAGGTTGTGCTGCACTGAAATTTATTTTCATTAACATTTCTGTTTAAACTTTCAATTTTATCTGTTAGAAAAAGGAGTTAAAAATAGTTGACTTTTAAGATTTATACATTTTTAATTAAGCAAAATTATTTTTACCCTAAATAAAATCTTATATGGAGCCCAAATGTAAAAAAATAAATATGAAAGTTGAGCAGCTTTGGTGAGAGTGTGTGTGGGGGGTCTGGAATACATTTTGTTGATTTCATCTTTCCCACTCTCAGAAATTTCTGGAGCACCTTTTCACATAGTAAGAAATAATGATTCCTTTAAAAGGAATTGAAAAACACAGTTCTATCTTTAATTTCTAATTTAGTTTTATTGTGATTGGAGTGTTTTAAGATCACAATCATTTCTATCACTATTTTTAAAGAAAAAACATTTCCATATGTTAGTTAATGATTTATACGAATAGTGAATACCCCAAAATCTAAATGCAAAAACAAGAGTTAACCAACGTTTTAAGTTAACCACAATGAGATTTAGTGAGGAAAGGTTAATGTGTATGATTAGATGCTGTTCATGTAACACACAAAAATAGCAAAACTTTTCAGAAAATTGTAATGCTTCAATTGTGATGATTATTTGTTAACATGGCTGGCACCCTGCCACCATGGCCAGTATTTCCCTACAAACAAGGACACACTTTTGTGCAAATATTGAAAAGTGTTTAAGAGATCTTTGCTAAGGAAAAATGCTATTAATCTCCAAAACATGTATGATGTATGATATTCAATATGCATCTTACTTACAGCAAACTCTTGATGTCAGAAGTATAAATAGACCTAAATATAAATTGAATTTGATTAGAGTTCTTTAGGCTATGATTGTAATGAAACAAGTTATTACACTCCCCACAGGACTTGGAGAGAAAAGCACTATAATGGAGGGAAATGTGGTAGGCATGGGGACTGATGTTGGTATGGGCCAGGTGGGATCTGTGTTGGGGTAATTAGTCTCAGGACGATGTCTCTAATAGCAGATTCCTCAGTGGCACCAGTTATGCAGTTACAGTTGTGCCTTTCATAATGTTAGGAGTAGAACCCTTTTAAGAAGCCACAGGCCACAATTGTACCCATTATCCTGAGGCCTCTCTGCTCTGTTCTCTTTGACTGACTAAATCTGACTATACTCCTCCCTTTTCTGAAATATTATTTTAACCTATTTTTTTCAGCCTTGTGGGATGACATCACATTCCCTATTAGTAGTACAAAGAAAGAGAGAAAATTGCATCATTTGGATGCAGTCCAAGAAGCGTTAGAGTAGATCCAGGGATGGGTGATAACACAAACACAGAGACACAAATGTTCATGGCTCTTGATTTCTTTCAAACTGCTCCTTTTAAAGAAATAGACAGTAACATTTGTTATTTATTTATTTAAGACAGAGTCTCACTATATCGCCCTTACTAGAGTTAGCTCACAGCAACCTCAAACTCAAGAGATTCTCTTGCCTCAGCCAATAACATTTATTTTTTTTAATTTAATTTTAATTTCTAGGTGATGTTCAAATTGTTCAAAAGCCAGTGCAGTAAGTACACAGAATATACAACTTCTCTTTCCATCCCTGAAAGTAAGAGGAAATCACTGAAAGGAACAAGAGGAAGAAGAAACCAGATCCATGCGTAGCAACAACGTACAAATGAATGCAGCTGTCTTTTCAAATCAACTGCTTTTTCTATCATTTCCTAAAGACATTAAATAATCCCCAGCTAGTGCCAGTGGTATAAGTTCAGAGCAGATCCCATAGTTTTGCCAAGTCACTCAACTGACCCTAGAAATGGGGCTGGATCGAAGCAGAGCTGAAAGAATTACAGTGTTTCCTTCCTCTCGATGACCCTCTCTGGAATGAGTGAGCACAGGGGATGAAGTGGTGCTCGCTCAGAGGCAGGGCTCGACATCATGTGGAAGGGGAGGTGTGTGCTCATGTTATTTTTGGAGGCTGTAATTCCACTGGTGGTTTTCTTAGCTCATCCTCTCCTGCAATGTTTTCATTATCCTAAACTCTGTCCTGAAATCTTACAAGTTACTACTGACACTAGAAATAAGATGTATGCTTCAAGGTTAGACTTGGAAACCTATTCTAAAGAAAATTTTCTTCTTTGATCCCATGTATTGAGTTAAATTACAATAAAATATAACTGTAACTCCTGCTTATGTTTAAGACTCGCCTTTCAAATGCTTCTTCCTAGTTAATCATAAAGGCACAACTCCTAGTAAGATCATCTTTAAGAAATCACTGCTTACATTGATAATTGCCATTAAAATCAAATCATATGAGGACTTCATACCGAGTACCACTGACAAAAGTAGATGCTTAAAAAGATGTGGCAGATACACTCTATTCCAACTTAAATGCTCAGCGGCTATTAATCACTCTTTTTGGGCATTCTGTAAAAATTGAAACATTTGCTTTTTTCCCTATAAACTCAGTAGCTGTCAAAGCAATTTGTTAAACATGAGCAAGGAGCTTAGTTTAGACTCAAGGGATCACTTTCGCTTTTAAGCTGGTTATTAGAGAAGTGGGAGCCAAGCAAATGGTGGATGGGATTGAACCAAGCAGATCTGAAATGAAATTTGCCCATCTGTCCATCCACTCCGCCACCTGATAAATATTAATATGTGTTACATCTTCTATATGACAAGATTAGGCAGGATATTCCTATATAAACTCCTAAATTCCCGTTCCTATACAAGTCAGTTGGAATTTGTTATTTAGGGGAAGAGAGCATAAATAAAATAATCACAAACTGTGGTGATCTTCATGAAGAAAACAAACAGAAGGCTGAATTAGAGGCCAGTGGGATGAGAGTGTCATAGGTATTGTAGAGGAGGCAGGCAGAGAAGCCCTGCGTGAGGAGTGGTATTTAGGCTACAGACCTGCAGGGTGAACAGAAGGTGGCCAAGCCAGGAGTGGAGAGAAGCATTGAGACAAAGAGAACAGCACGTACAAAGGTTTTGAGGTAGGAAATGTGCTGGTGCAGCCAAAGCCTGAAAGACCAGTGAATATTTTAATCCTAGACCTGCCTTTAATTGTTGTCTCCGCAATTCAAGAATCACTCAGTCATTTGGGCCTTCATCTCTTCATTTTCCAAGTTGAGAAAATGGTGCACACCTCATAGGGTGGTTGGGAGAATTTAACACGTGTTAAATGAGGTAACATGTAGTGTATCTAAATCACTTTACATCCACACAAAGGTCTCTGAGATTCTACCTAGGTCCTCATCCCCCAGTGTGTTTGATCTTTCTAATCTTCTGATCATTTTATGTAGACCTGAGAGCTACATTATTGGAGCTAAAGAACATTTCCACCCCTGGTATGCCACATTTAAGGAGAGGAGAGAATAGGCGCAGTTTGTAAAGTTAGAAATTTAGAAAAAAGGTGGGGGGAGAGAGAAAGGAAGTGGGGGTAATAGAGAAAAAGAGAAGGGAGAGGAGGGAAAGAGAAACTCAGAAAGTAAAAATGGAGGGTTTTCTTTAACGTGTGCTTCATCAATTATGCAAATGAATTTATGAAATTAAATTTTAAAGCTCAAGCAAAGTTTTACTTTTACATTTAGGACAAGGGTGTGAGGTTTGGGGCTAGGTGTTCAGGAAACAGAGTAAGGAGAAATGAAATAATGATCACTGACTCCCTGATACTTAACAGACATAGTGTTCGGGCAAGTTATATATTTTATCTTATTTAATTTTCACAAAAATCCTAAAAGATAGATTTTACTTGCCTCATTTTAAAAAGGGGGAAAATGTGAAAAAAAAAAGAGGCAAGGCCTCTTCGTGGTTGCTCTGAGTACTCAATCATCTGGAGATCGCTGGCATCCTGGCCTGGGGGGCACAAGTCTCAAGGTCCCCGAGAAGAGATTTCCCAGGGCTACTGATTCCTCACTAGAGGCGATGTTGTCTTGTGTGTGAGAGGGGATGTGGCATATGCCCAACTTCCTGTCGCGGCCGGCAGGCCTGTACCGCCCTGCGGGAGTGGGGACAGCAGGACTTTTCTGCTGGCGGGGCTCAGGCGGCTTGTGGTCGCGTTGGCTCAGACTCTGGAGGTCCGGTGTCTTGCAGTGATCTGTGAAAATGGTTCGCTATTCACTTGACCCAGAAAACCCCACAAAGTCATGCAAGTCAAGAGGCTCAAATCTTTGTGTTCACTTTAAGAACACACGTGAAACTGCCCAGGCCATCAAGGGTATGCATATAGGAAAAGCCACCAAGTATCCGAAGGATGTCACCTTAAAGAAACAATGGGTACCATTCCGACGTTACAGTGGAGGAGTTGGTAGGTGTACCCAGGCCAAACAGTGGGGCTGGACACAGGGTCGGTGGCTGAAAAAGAGTGCTGAATTTTTGCTGCATATGCTTAAAAATGCAGAGAGTAATGCTGAGCTTAAGGGTTTAGATGTGGATTCTCTGGTCATTGAGCATATCCAAGTGAACAAAGCACCCAAGATGCGCCGCTGCACTTACAGAGCTCATGGTATTGAGATGATCCTTACTGAAAAGGAACAGATTGTTCCCAAACCAGAAGAAGAGGTAGCACAGAAGAAAAAGATATCCCAGAAGAAACAAAAACTGATGGCACGGCAATAAATGCAACATAAAATAAATGCAAATAACAGTTAAAAAAAAAAAAAGAGGCAAGGGAGGCTCAGCGAGAAATACAGACTTCCCTTAGTCAGTGTCCCTCTCTTATCTTGGGTTATTTAATTTGGAATTGGGTAATTCTTTAAAAATAAGAGTCTATAAAGCATAATTGTATGCAGTTGATAGTTGATATGCTTCTTTAGAATATTATTGTGGCGGTATGACATTAGCACCAATAAATTCATAGCTAATTATTAATTGTAATGAATAATAGTGATGATAATGCTATTACCATTAATTTATATCAGTACAACAAACATTTACTGAATACC
Source organism: Arctocebus calabarensis (assembly GCA_963573935.1). Lineage (NCBI taxonomy): Eukaryota > Metazoa > Chordata > Mammalia > Primates > Lorisidae > Arctocebus > Arctocebus calabarensis. The sequence continues at coordinate 19,650 of CAUYON010084148.1, read as the reverse complement.
CAGCCATGTCTCAGGCACTAGAGTGGATGAATAGAGATATACGTAGTACAGTGCTTGGCTTGTTGGGGGAATCATGGGTCGCCCATTGCAGCCACGGTGTGCACTGGGGCCGGAGAGGTTTGCACAGTCGATGTGATGAAGCATCTTGATGCCTTAGTAAACAGTTTGGATCTTGTCCCGTAGAAGATAGGCACATGATCAGAAAACATTTTAGAAAGGCTGCTCACACAATTCTTTTTTATTTTTTAATTAGGCTTTATAAGCACCAGCCTGTGGGGTTATGTTAATAACCTTCATCTTGCATTATGTTCCCTCTTTCCTTTTAGGAATGGTGGAAGGTGCCATGGACTTGATCTTGATCAATTCCCTACCACTTGTATCCGATGCTGAAACATCCCTTACCTGCATTGCCTCTGGGTGGCACCCTCATGAGCCCATCACCATAGGGAGGGACTTTGAAGCATTAATGAATCAGCACCAGGTTCCACTGGAAGTCACTCAAGATGTGACCAGAGAATGGGCTAAAAAAGTCGTATGGAAGAGAGAAAAGGCTAGTGAGATCAATGGTGCTTACTTTTGTGAAGGGCGAGTTCGAGGAGAGGCAATAAGGATACGAACCATGAAGATGCGTCAACAAGGTAACGTACCCCTAAGTTATGGGCAGGTGAGGTCCACTGAGGCACACACATACATCTTTTGCTTTGGTAGCTGCTCCTTCAGAGGGTGGGCATGAGCTGCCTGAGTGTAGAGTTTACAGACCGTGTCTGCCTCTTTCCAAGCATTGCTGTCTCTGATACACAGAACTTTGGAGTTAGAAGCGCCCATCCAGTCCAACCCTCTCATTAGACAATGTGCCATCCTCATGAGATCAAATGAAATATATGTTTTACTAAAGGCTTCATGGCTCTTATAGCAACATGACTATGTAATATGTATGTAATATGAAAATATGAAGATAACTGCCTATTGACAAACTATTGGCTATTTTGAGCTTTCTCATTGATTTTTCTTATAATACTCTGTTTTGCTTGCCCCTAAGTACTCTTAAAGGAAGTTAAAATTTTCAGGGAAAAATTTGATAGGAATAAATATTTGACAGGGAAACATCTGTCAATAACCCAATTTAATTGGTTACTTGGTGCACCAGTTATCTATTGCCACAATAATGCTGTGGCACAAAACCGTAATCCACAGTGGCACACAACAGTAAGCATTAACATCTTATGGATCTAAGTCAGCTGTGTTGATTAGCTGACTCCACTGACCTTGGCTGGGCTTTCTTACGTATGTGATGTTGGCTGGCTGTGGGCTTATTAGGTGGACGGACCTTCGCTGGGGTAATCTGCCTTGGTTCCATATGTCTGCTATCTTGTAGCAGGCTAACCTAGGTATGAGATGGAAGAGAAAAAAATGGAAGCACATGAGGCGTCTTGAGACTGAGGCTCAGAATTCTAAACCACCCTTCTGTTTCGTTATATTCACCAGCACACGACAAATAGCTGAGCCTAGAGAGTGAGAGGGCACCACACACTGAAATGGCAAGGAGTGTGATACTCCGAGGGTTGAGAATTGGGGCCCTCTTCAAAGGCTACTACTCTTGGAAAGGGACTGTGATCTAATTTGAGTAATCAAATACCCAGCTCAGAAAGCCACAGAATTTTGAAGGAGGATTTTGAGAGTCTTTTCTAAGAAAGAAGCTTCCTTGCTACCATGCCACAAGGCAGTGATGGTGATGGTACATTTTTTCCAAAATAGAAGTGGGTCCTGATCTAAATCTTTAGGCCAGTCCATCGATCTGATGGCAGTTGGGGGAGATGGTGTTGTGAGTATTATTTAATGAAGGTGATGTAAGTCTCCCAGGTCTGCACAGTCAGGTACACTTCTGGAGCTCTTGATGCTGTCTGCTGGGAGGAAGGTACAAAATTCCAAGCTGAGACGACCCCTCTTTATTCTATCCAGGATGATCTGGTCTCTCACCCATCAGCCACTCTGTCTGGGATGCTGATACCTAAAATGAAGGCACCCTTTCCACATTAGTATTGTCATAAGAACTGAGGACTGAGGGTCTCTTATTTCATCAAATAATTTCATAGTGAGCTCTTTAGGGTTTGACTATTAATTATAAAAGCTAACTCACATAGGTAACACACCTCTGTATATTTCTGATTGACAGTTCCTAATATATAATAGTATAAGAATCTGTAGGATTTTTTTTTTTGATCGATGCTTCTTGAAGTTCAACATGCTTATAGATCATCTGTGGATCACCTACTGATCCAGTAGGTGTTAGGGAGAGTCTTGAGAGTCTGAATTTCTTTTTTTTTTTTTTTGGAGACAGTCTCATTCTGATGCCCTGCCCTCAGTAGAGTGCCACAGTGTCAGTCTAGCTCACAACAACTTCAATCTCTTGGGCTCAAGTGATTCTCTTACCACAGCCTCCCAAGTAGCTGGGACTATAGACACCCACCACAACACATGGCTAGTTTTTCTATTTTTAGTAGATACGGGAACTTACTCTTGCTCAAACTCCTGACCTCAAGCAATCCAGGTCTCCTAGAGGGCTAGGGTTACAGGTGTGAGCCACTGTGCCTGGACAAGAGTCTATATTTCTAACAAGATCTCAGGTGATGAGAATCTGCTCAACTATGGACTATATTTCAAGCAGCAAGGACTTAGGGTCAGCCTCTAGCTGGGGTCCACTTGTAAACATTTATCTGAATTTGTGAATGATAGCAATGAAGGCAGCACATTTATTTTAAGGTAAAATGTGATGAAATCACTATTTATTACAAATGAAGGAAAGGGTTTTCGTAGTTAAACTATAATAATGTTCACCTTTCAATGACATCAGGGTAAGTGGGAAAAGTACACAACAGAAATTCCCAGGAATGCAGCTCTCCGGTGAGGGAAGAGAGGTTGCATAAAGGGATGTGAGGTGTGCCAAAACTATTACGGCTGAAAGTCAGCTCTATTATTTTTTATATGTGTCATTTTGGGTTTGACTTGTATAAAGAGTAATGTTCTTCTGCTGATGTTTCCACATTCTGAATGAAAATGATGAAATTGTGCCCTGACAATTTCATGGGAGTGAAATTCAAGGGATCAGTATGCCCTTTTTCAACTGTCCTGAGACTGTCCTTGACAATTCCTAAGTAAGAACAAGTAGAGCATGTTGAACTAGAACATGCAGCGCCTGTGTGGCTCAGTGAGTACGGTGCTGGCCCCATATACCGAGCGTGGCAGGTTCGAACCTAGCCACGGTCAAACAACAACAACAACAAAAACAACTGTAGTGATCCCTCCAAACTGAGAGTAAAGGACAGCTTCCATTTAGTGAAGGGACACAAAGGCAGGCTTGGATAGTCAGTAGCAGGAAAAAGAAGATGACTTTTAAACTTATAGTCACCAGAGTGTTTATTCTTTCTCTACTACTTACCAGCTATGTGGCCTTAGGCCAGTTACTTCTATTGGTATTTTTCACCATCTGTGAAATGAATGTAATAACACCTACAAAATTGTATTTTAAAAATAGGATGGTATATATAACAAGCCAGTTCTCTCGATGGATCAGTTTATACAAATGTGTTCTTAAAAGCTTTCATAAAGTGAGATCTCAGAATAAGGTACAATAGTAAGAACAGCAGTTCTTAAATGATGGGAATGGGATTTAGTGCCAAATGATCTGCCTTCAGAGCCTGTATTCATAACCACTGCACTACCCTTTGCATATCTTTCTCACTTAGTGTTAACAGCGCCCCCTGATTGTAGAAAGAAAAATGATTCCACTTAAACCCTAAAAAGCAACCCAGGGCACAGGTATGAGAGTAGAAGTCAGGATAAGGGTTTGAGCCCAGCTCTGCAATCAAATGGTGTGATTTGGACACACCATTTAATTAAAGTCATGGTTTTTCCTCATTTAGACAAAAAGAAATTGGGATAGAGATTTTATCACATAAATCTGAAAATTAAATGAGGCACTTCAAGATTGTAATGTTATCCAGTTTACAGTAAGTGTTCAATAACTATTCTTATTGTAGTGTCTTGGTTTAATAATTTAGTGGGGCTATTTTCTTCCTCAATTATAGAAATTTTTAATATCATGCACTAATAAGTTTGTGGCAGTTTATACAAAATATAAAAATAGGTAGCATATTCTCTCCTGTATTTTGACAGTCACAGCTCAGGCTTTGAGCTGGTTCTATTTCTCTTGCTGACCATCTGGTAGGGTAAAATCCATTGTGGTGAATCAGGATAAACCTCTAGAACTATGTCTTCATGCCACTATTAATTCCCGAGTAAAGCATCATGGGAACTCAGCAATGCCTGCCCAGGGACTCAGCAGGATAGGATAAACATAAATATATTCCTGCTTGCTGCTGACTCGTACATCTCGGGAGGAAGTGGAAAATCCATTTGTGATGTGCCAAAACACAGCTTAAATTGGCTCGCATGCCCCAAATAGCCGAACTGTTTTTTATCAATGGCATTATCCAAAACAGTCAACAGCACTTTGTTCAGACCTCACTGGTGATTTCATTTGGGGAAAGGGAGTTATAAACAAACTTTGAAACATTAGCAACCTCCAACTCCTGGGCTTGGGCGATTCTCTTGCCTCAGCCTCCCAAGTAGCTGGGACTACAGGCGCCTGCTTACAATACCCAGTTATTTTTAGTTATTGTTGTTGTTGCAATTTTGGCCTGAGCCGGGTTTGAACCCGTCACTCTCGGTATATGGGGCCAGTGCCCTACCCACTGAGACACAGGCGCTGCCTGAAACATGTTGTTTTAATTACTATTTTCATTTAAGAAATTGCTTTATATTAAAAATATCAAGCTCCCCAAACATGACTTGTGAAGTTGATGGGGAGGAGCCATTCCCAACACAAATGAATATGTTAAAAGCACCAAGCAAATAGGAAATCTTGAAATCAGATTCTTTCATTTGTTCTTCCATTGCACAATGATTCTTCAGCTTCTACTTCAGCCACCACAGGGGCTGCAATGATGTCAGCACTTCCCGAATATTTGCTGCATCTGTACATTCCCCTCGCAACTTCATGAGCATTGCTATCTAATTTAGTCTTTATCAAATTCATGTCAGATGAAAATTTTTGAGACCTCATTAGTAGATGAGGCTGCCAGCTATATGTAACTTAGGTGTGTTCCCTGGCTGGTGAGAATTGGATCTGGGAGGTAAAGTTGGGCCTGATTCCAGAGACTGGCTCTAACCATCGCTCTGTGCTATCTTTTAAAACAGACAAGATCTTACCCTCCTGGAACACTGTGTCTAGAAGGGTAGATACACCAGGAACGGCTGTGAGGAGAAGTGCAGGGTATTTGGAGAGTAGCCCTAAGAGCACCTAACCTGTTTTCCACAGGTTGTGTAAGGTCCCTGGGGACATCTAAATGGAGACTGATGAGTGAGGGGGAGCTGGAGAGACATGGGGGAAAGGAGTGGAGGGGAAGGAAGGAAGCTGGTGACTCGGGAATGAGTGAGTATGAGGTCAGCTGGGGGGACTCAATATAGTTCAGAATGGCTGGAATTGAGAGCTAAGAGTGTAGGCCTGGCAAGCTGGTGTTATGAAATGAGTGTGGAGGTCTTGAGTTTGTGTCTCAACTTCCACACACAGCCATGCTTAGCCTCATCTTACACATCGGTAAGCTGTGGGTGTGGGTATACAAGCCACATGGGGCTATTGTGAAAGCCGTACAAAGCCATTGGCCTGAGTACTTCTGTAGCTTCAAAATGCGTAAGCATGACTCCCAGAAACTAGACTGGAGCAGAGATTCAGGCCAGGTTTATTGTAAGGGGGGAACCCTCCTGGGTGCATCTGTCCCTGGGGGGCAGTTAGAGACCACTTTTACTCAGGGCCGTAGGGGGTGGGTGAAATCCACAGCTTGCCTGGAAAGTTAGGGTATTTGGTGTGAACTGGGTGGTGGAGACTAGACAGATCCTTTGTGTCTTTGTCTTAGGAGGGGAGGGAAGAGGGTGAGGGGGAAAGGAGGAGGCAGAGGAGGGGAAAGGGTCCATGTATAGCTGCATTAGGACCCTCAACAAAGGAGACAACTGAAATCATTTTTCAATTGTGAGAAATATCTTTGTGTACAACTTTTAGCTCCATACACTTTTCTCACCAGCCCTTAAAGGGCAACTGGATGGAGTTTCTTAGTTAGGTTCTGTCTATTAATTAGCCTAGCCCAACAATCTCAAGCAAGTCATGTTCTGACACAGGCCTCAGTCATCTCATTTATAAAATGAGGTGGCTGGACTTGAAGCACTGGCAGTATATAATCTCTGAGAGCCTCCAGAGCCCTGTTCCCTGGTTCAAATCCTGGCTCCTGGGTACTTGCTATGTGATCTTAGCCTCTCTCTCTAATTGCACTACCTGTCTCATAGGAATATTATAAAATTCGAATTTATGTAAAGAGCTTAGAATTGCACTTGGTGCAATAGCAGGCACTAGTGAAAGGTGCTTATTGTTTTTATCATCCGGCCAAGTCACATGACATCAGTACAAGTGTACAAAATACAGCCGGGCTCCTGGTCATCAGGGTGCGAAGGAGAGCGCGGAGGCTGAAGTGCCTTCCTTAGTGCTCAGCAGAGAATGATCAGCCTAGAGACGTTAATGCAGGAGGAAGCAGACTGGACAGCAGGGGGACTCCGGTGTGATTCAGCTCCTAAGAAAACGTCTGAAAAGGCATGAAGTCTGAAATAATAATAATAAAGAGCAACAGGGGAGGGGAGGGGAGGGGGAAACGACAGGAGTTGACCCCACTGGGGAATCTGGGGTCCTTTTCAGAACACGGTGCTGAGTGAAATAGTCAGCTAATAATCTTCACACAAAAAGGCAGAAAATATAAACAAGCCACATAGAAAGGAACAGTGTGAAACGACCAGAAAAAAAATTCTCAGAGGAGCCCAGAGCATGTCACAGAGAACAACAGCTGAGTGCACCAGGATGGCTAACTGAAGTACCCGTCAGTCTGACGAGGAACCCCATAAAGTTCACCCCTCACCACGCACCTTCCCATTTGGGGTGTCCGTCTTAGTACCATAGGGAAAGCTGCCCCTCGGGGCCACATCCTAAACGTCAGCACAGTGGTGCTGCCATTTTATTTACACTGACCTCTTCCAAGCACCCCAGGCCTTACCTAACATCATTTAATATTCCTGGCAACCTGCAAAGGTAAGTTTATCTCTTCTGGATGAAGAAACTGAGATTTGCAGAGCTGAGGTATCTTGCTCAGAAAGGTCCAGTAAGTGGCGAGGGTGGATTCAAGCCCAGCACGGATTGCAGTGTGCACGCTGCTCTTGGATCTAGGCCATGCTCCCCTGAGTTTGTCCTAGGTCTGCAACTGCACCAAGGCATTCTCAGGCCTGGCCATTGAGGAAGTCCCACAGGGGCACCACAGCCAAGTCTGCAGGCACAGCCCACAGCTGAGAAAAACAAGCAGAAAAACCTAGAGGCTCTAAAGCTCAGGTCCTTCTGACCATGTGTCAGAGGGATCTTCTAGCCTCACGGGGGCAGCCACGCCAGCCGTGCTCACAGTACCTATCAGTCTCTCAAGCCACCTATCCAAAAGCCACAGGAAATGATGGCGGGGAACCAGTTGATCCACCTTGAGTCTCTGAGCCTCAAGGCTTGGTCTCGGGCTGAAACTCTATAGAAATTCTTACTTTGGGGTGTAGGGTGTTTTGCTATTGATTTAAAATTTACATGCCTTCTGGTCGGAGAATTTGTTATTCACAGAGATGTGCTTTGTGGCTTAATACGGAGGCAGTGTGCTTGAAAAGAACCTGTATTTAGATAACTGAGCACAGGGTTTCATGGAGAGTTAACAGATCTTTAATTGTGCACACTGCAATCCGTGCTGGGCTTGAATCCACCTTCTGCCACTTACTGGATCTTTCTGAGCGAGAGACCTCAGCTCTGCAAATCTCAGTTTCCTCATCCAGAAGTGATAAACTTACCTTCACAGGTTGCTGGGAGTATTAAATGATGTTAGGTAAGACCTGGGGTGCTTGGAAGAGGTCAGTGTAAATAAATGCTGGTGTTTAGGATGTGACCCCGAGGGGCAGCTTTCCCTATAGTACTAAGATGGACACCCCAAATGGGAAGGTGCAGGGTGAGGGGTGGATTTCACGGCCTCCTGCTCAGACTGACGGGTACTTATTAAAATCTTCTTTATATTTCTTGGGTAATTTTCAGTCTATTTGATTAATAATTTTCTGAATGTTTCCACTGTGCTTGTAGTTACTTTTTAAAATTCTGTCAATTTTTGTTTCATGAGTTTTCAAGCTTTATTGTTAGACTCATATACAAGTACAAGATTATTATATCTTCCTGCACAAGATGTGTGAATAAAATCTAACAAGATTTTATTAGACGGTGAATGGTTCTGTCTTCTTATCATCTAAAGGCCACCTTTATCCATAGCATTTGTTTTGGCTTTAGAATAACTTTTTTTTCCGTGTAAATATTATAATACTAGTTTCTTTTGGTTAGTATTAGCTCAGTATATTTTTCTATCCCTTTCTTTTCTTTTCTTTTTTTTTATTGATCATAGCTGTGTGCATTAGTTCAATCACGGGGTACAGTGTGTAGGCTTCATATACAAACTGAAATCATCCACCTGTTCGACATAACCTTCATGAGATTTTCTCGTTTATTGTGTGAAAACATTTGTGTTCTGCATTTAGTAGGTTTCACCTGACCCTTCCAAGATGTACCTCAAGTGTGATCCCACCATTTACCCTCTCTCCCCCCTCCTCCCCTTCCCTCCCTTTCACCTTTATCCCTTTATTTTCAAGCTGATATGTCATTATGTTTAATACATATTTCATGGAAAGAGCACATAATTACATATGTATTTTAGAATTTAAATTTTAAAATCTAAGATTTTCTTATCTGAATTCATTCCAAGATCCTCTGTCTTTTAACATATATTTATCTTTCCTTCTGCCATATTATTTTATCTTTTCCATACCATAATAATCATTGGGCCTTTTTTTTTTCTTATTTTATGTCTTTTGTTCATGTCCCTTCTTTCCTGCCCTCCATGATAAGGAATGTTGTATTGGCTGCTTATCTTTTAGTAGTGATCCTTACATGTTTAACATTGGTTTAATTTTAAAAAGCCTAAAGTTGGCTCAGGCACCAGTAGAATAGTGGTTACAGTGTCAGCAACATACACAGCAGCTGGCTGGTTCGAACCCAGCCCAGGCCAGCTAAACAACAATGACAATTGTAACAAAAAATAACTAGGCATTATGGAGGCCGCCTGTAGTCCCAGCTACTTGGGAGGCTGAGGCTAGAGAATCGCTTAAGCCCAAGAGTTTGAGGTTGTTGTGAGCTGTGAAAACTACAGCACTCTACTGTGGGTGACATGGTGAGACTCTGTCTCAAAAAAAAAAAACCCAAAAAAAAACCCCTTAAAGTTAATTATTCCATATTCCACAGAGTTTGGCTTTTTGCAAATTATGGTATTAATTAAAGGAATTTGGAAACTCTAGTTGCTGGGAGAATGTTAGCAGATTTTATTTACACATCCTGTCCAACAAGGCAAGGGAATCAGGAAATGTTCCAAGCTTGACACAGAGACAGAAGTTTTCAGTCAACTGGCTTACGCTTCTATAAGTCAAACATAGAATAACTTCCCCTATTTTCTCCAGCCACTGAGTAGTCTCATAACTGTGTCAGTTTTTACACGTATGATTAAAGGGTAGAAGGCAAGATATTAGATTCCATCCTTTATTCTTCAATATTTAAAAGTATTAAAACCATTAGTAATAAGCTCAGCACTGTGTTCATTCCATGTGAGAAATACTTGCAGCATTCTAAGCAATAAGAATTACTTGAAACCACAAGAAGGATACAACAAAAGGACTTAAGGAAAAGCCTTTTGACAAATGTTTGTTTCTTTTCCACTTTGGGGAAACTCATATTCCATTCATATTTTTTTCTACTTTGAGAAAATTTATTAGGGATTGGAGAAGGATGTCAGATTCATAGTGAACATGGTCTACTGTTAATATCATGAATTTGTTTGATAATAGATGCCATTGAGTATCTCAAATCCAAAAATATGAAATTCAAAATCACCATGTGATAGTTTTTGAGAACCAATGTAGTGATTTAAAGGAAATGATCATTGGAACATTTTGGATTTTGGATTTTTGGATTTAGAACATTGACATAATGCCAATATTCCAAAATCTAAAGTATCTCCAAATCTGAAACACTCTGGTCCTGAGCTTTTCATATAAGTGGTATTCAATCTGCACTAGTCAACACTACATCTTCACCACCCCAACCAGATGCATGGAAAAGTTGTGTATTTGTGTATTATTTACACTTACATAGAGGAAATGACCATTTCTTTCATCAGATTCTTTAAAAGGTTGTAACCTTAAGAAAGATTCAAACCCATTAGTCCCCACTATTTTTACTATTTTTCATATGCTAACAACTAGCTAACTCTTAGCAAGTCTCTGCCCTCACCTTTGGCAACGGAATCTCAAAGCTCAGTTGCTTCTGTAGAAAATGTGTGACCTCATTTTTGTTATTTGTTTTCTCTCTCTCCTTTAAAAGCTTCCTTCTTACCAGCTACTTTAACTATGACTGTGGACAGGGGAGATAATGTGAACATATCTTTCAAAAAGGTATTGATTAAAGAAGAAGATGCAGTGATTTACAAAAACGGTGAGTGTGTGCTTCATTTCCTTCCAGACCCACGGGGTGACACACCAGATAACACACAGCATATGGGTCATTATCCGATTTGCAGTCTCAGGGGCAGATGTTTACAGTAAAGTTGCCACGATGCAGGCTTACCAAATTGTGTGTATGATAGAAGCCCTCTTGGGCGATGTCTTTGGTTGCTTAAGTAAATAAAAGTGGAAGTCATATACATTAATAGATGGGACTATGAATATCTATGCATGTACATACATTGTACATTTGTGAATGTACTTGGTGTATGTACGTACAATAAAGCCCCATCATAATGTGATAAGTGGGATCCTAAATTCAGTCATGTAAAATGTGAGGTTGTTTGTAAAATTAAGGAAATGACCTAGTAAACCTGGGAAGCCAATTTTCAGCAGTTCTGGAGGTCCAACTATGAAATCCAAATCTATCTGGGTCCTAGCTACGGTTTGGCACCACCTAGTGGCAGTTGCCTCAGCCAGCTGGAATATTGATGGGGCCCATTCTGAGTAGGATTTCTGGGTTAGGGCAGTGATTCTAAGTATCTCCTGAAGCTGATAGTAGACAAGGAAGTAGACTTCCCACCTAGCTTTGCTTGCCACTCTGTGTTCACCTGTCCCTGTAGAAGGTAAGGACTTATATTACTCCATCTTCGTATGCTTGGGGTAGATCCTCCGAGTAACCCGTCTGCTCTACCACCAGGCCTTTCTTCACTATCGGGAATGCATTGAATAGTTCTGCCTTTTCATTCTTTCCCATAACCAATATGTGAGAGCACATCTTCTTTATCAGGGCAGGGGAAACTGATTAAGTGGAAGGGCCAGACAGTGAAACCAGGAATGTGACCGATTGTTCTCCACTCGTCTCTATCACTAGGGTCTTTCATCCATTCAGTGCCCCGCCATGAAGTACCGGATATTTTGGAAGTTCATCTGCCCCATGCTCAGCCCCAGGATGCTGGCGTGTACTCAGCCAGGTACATAGGAGGAAACCTGTTCACCTCGGCCTTCACCAGGCTGATAGTCCGGAGTAAGTGATCGAGAGGCTGCCTCCTGCAATGGTGTAGTTAATAGGATTTTTAGTGCAACTAACATAAACAAAAAGCAAAGGTTGTTGGGGAAAAACAAAGACTCTCCAGAGGTTCTGAGGTTCTTAGTATCTGTGTGCCAGGAACCAGGGAGAGAGACCAAATACAGTACCTACAGTAGAACCTCTGTGAGTGGACCACCTGAAGGACTGTAACAAACTGGTCAACAAACAGAGATGGTCAAGGTAAGGAACTTCCATTGAGTGCATGTGGTGCATGTCCAGTCTATGAAAATTTGGACAACTTAAGGATGTGGTTGATGTAGAAAGGTGGTTAACTATGGAGGTTCTACTGTATTTATTATATCATAATATCGTGGTGGTAAAAAGCTTAATGCTTTTTAAAAATGTGTAAGTGTTAAAACAAACATGACTTAGCATAGAGTAGGATTCAAAATTCACCTGAATTCCTAAGATAAAGCAAGATTTTGAACACATTTTGATCTCCAAGTTGTCTCTTTTCAGATTGTGGTAGGAGCACACATTCATTCCCCCTTGCTGTTAGGAGTATATGTATTTTGACAAAACCATTTGGGAAGCACTGCTAATATCTAAAACCAAACTAAGAAAGTTTGAGTTAGGGCACAGTCATTCCATTTGGGAATATTTTTCCCCAGTAGGAGTTTTTTGATATTTAGTGAAAAATGAAGTACAGCTGAAGGCATTTGTCCATTTCTCATAACTATAGGGTATCTCTCCAGGATAAACTGAAGCCCAAACATAGTACTTAGAGATTTTGTGAGGCTCAGCCCCTGTAGCTCAGCAGCTAGAGCTGGCGGGTTCTAACCCAGCCTGGGCCTGCCAAACAAACAATGACAACAACAACAACAACAAAAATAGCCCGGCTTTGTGGCAGGTGCCTGTAGTCCCAGCTATGTGGGAGGGTGAGGCTAGAGAATTGCTTAAGTCCTAGACTCTGAAGTTGCTGTGAGCTGTGATGCCACATCTCTACAGAGGGCGACATAATGAGACTCTGTCTCAAAAAAAAAAAAGATTTTGTGTTAAAAAGCACAATAGTTATATTTGTAGGATTTTTTCTGCGTAAGTTCAATTCTTGACAAGATTTCTCACAATATAGGATTTTTCTCAGTACGCTATGAATATCTGATTTCTTAAAATACGGAATCCCAAGCCTTTTGAAGAAAGTAGATGTCTCATTTCAGACTCATTGCCTATCAACAAACTCTTTTCCTGACTTCTCCCTTCCCAAGAGATAGCCTGTGGTTTTCCCTAGTGCTTTCCCCTTTTCTCTTTCCCAGGGACTCATTTTCATTGACCTTGCCTACTCTCATTAGTTTTCTGTAAGAAATGGTCTCTGTTGACAGTTTTCCTGATTATTTTAGAGAAAATACTGATAACTAGGAGATTTTGCCAAAGAAATTATCAGGTTACTTCAACTGTAGGCGCAGGTGCAAGCTTACCACTGTGAGACTAATGGGGCAAGGACATTAGTTCCCTTCAGATGAGAAATGAAACTAAATTCCTGATTGCAAATGATCATCCCAACCCCTCTGGGTTTTCCTTATACAGGGTGGCCATAAAGTTCATGTACAATTTAAAATAGTGTGCAATTTAAAATTACACACAAACTTTATAGACTCCCTATTTTAGAAGGTTTCTTTTGACCTAATTAGTCTAAAATCACTAGGTGTCAGAGGGAAATAGCCAGGAAATCTGAATCTAGAAGGAGTTTACCATCTTTACACATTAGGTTTTGCCTATCTTGTTTACTTTTATGCAAGTTTTCTAGCTGAAAAATACATGAATGCGATTAGTTCTTGTTTTCCTTTTTAGCCTTATCCCTCCTTCACATACACTAAGCCAAAGGCTCTCGACCTCTGGCATGTACCAGAATCTCCTGGAAGACTTGCTAAGTGTAGATTACTAGGCCACCTCCAGAGATTTTCATTCAGTACGTTGTAGGTCGGGGGGTTGGGGGGGTCTGAGATTTGCATCAGAGATTCCCAGGCATAGAGCTTCCACTGGTCAGGTACCACACTTTGAGAACTGCTCTTGTCTCTGACCATTCCTACAGCTCCCTGAACTTACCATGCTCGCTCTATTCCCATGCTTTGACTTTGTCTTTGCCTGGACACACTCTCCAGCCTTATCTTCTTTGCCACTTAGGTGGCCCTGCAAATTTAGTTTACATGGCACCCCTTCTGGGAAGCCTTTCTTTATGCCTTCTTCCACCCCCAGGGGAGGATTAGATACTCTTTGTCTTTGTTTCTGTCATCATTTCTTGTCTACATGTCTGTCTCCCATATTAGACAATTACCTTTTAGACAGCAGAAACTATATTTTATGCTCAGTTACCAGTGTCCACTAAAATGACTGACACATATGTTGACCCAAAATAAGTGACTGATACAAAGGATCTCAATCAATGGAGGTTTATTAAAGCCAAAGTTGGGGACACTCAGGGGCGGCACTCGTGGCTCAGTGAGTAGGGCGCTGGCCCCATATACTGAGGGAGGCGGGTTCAAACCCAGCCCCGGCCAAACTGCAATAAAAAATAGCCAGGCGTTGTGGCAGGCACCTGTAGTCCCAGCTACTCGGGAGGCTGAGGCAAGAGAATCACCTAAGCCCAGGAGTTGGAGGTTGCTGTGAGCTGTGTGACACCATGGCACTCTACCGAGGGTGATAAAGTGAGACTCTGTCTCTACAAAAAAAAAACCCCAAAAAACAAAGTTGGAGACACTCAGGAAAAACACAACCATAGACAAACCTGTGGATGTTTCTCTGAAGGAGAATTTGGAAGTTTTAGCATTTCAAGGTGTACAGAAGGAAAAAAAATATACGGGCATGGGGATAGTGAGACAGTGTTCTTGTGAGACCCAGGAAAATCTACATTTTATATAAGATAAGGCAAATGTCAGAGGAGAAGAAGAGAATGAAGGAAACACTTGTCCCTGGGTAGGTAGAAGAATGTCTGATCCTGTCTCATCTCTGTTCTGCACCTGTGAAGATAAACTTGCAATTCATTATTAGTGTGGAATTGGAATAGACTTCAGTTTTAGGTGTCAGAGGTAGCCTGCAGACCTAAAGCTATAATTGGCACGCCTTATTTATGGAGGCAAGCAAGAAATCTCCTTCATGAATTGTCTGTGGGGCCAGTCCTTCACAAATGCCTGAGGGATCTACCTCCCCCCCTTTTGCCTAAGGGGGAAGTAGTGCTCAGATTTTTATTTTCTTTGTATACATAGTAGATGCTCAGTAAAAGTTTGTTGAATGAATGTGCTTTATCACTGTAGTCTTTTTTCTTTAATAAAAGGATGTGAAGCTCAGAAGTGGGGACCTGAATGTCACCATCTCTGTACTGCTTGTGTGAATAATGGTGTCTGCCATGAAGACACTGGAGAATGTATTTGCCCCCCTGGATTTATGGGGAGGACTTGTGAGAAAGGTAAGTCAAGAGTTCTTGATTAGTAATCTGTACATTTAAAAAGCCATCATTGTAGGAGCAAGAATTTTTGATCTAGACACAGATGGTGATAGAAACTAAATGGCCTCCATTAGGCCATAAAATCCTTTGTGCAAATTAGAAAAAGTTGCCCTTTCCTTAAGGTTCTTTATTGCGAACCACTGGGAAGTTATGATAAGTACACAAATCTCTGATGTTTACAATATGAATGTCACCCTCTAGATTTATGCAGTGCACACCCTGATAACAGTGAGCGGTGGCCCTGATGGTGGTGGTGGCTCTATGGGGCAGTTTCATTACCTGGAAAATGGACCATATAAGTCATGTTCACCTACCTATGCCATAGCTGAGCTTAGATGATTTTCCATGTTCTCTAGTCTAGGAGAGACTAATTTAAAGAGCATTTATGCATATTTGACTCTGAGTTAGCTTTTTTGTTTCCCCCCAAAGCTTGTGAGCTGCACACATTTGGCAGAACTTGCAAAGAAAGGTGTAGTGGGCCAGAGGGATGCAAGTCCTATGTGTTCTGCCTCCCAGACCCCTATGGGTGTTCCTGTGCCACAGGCTGGAAGGGTCTGCAGTGCAATGAAGGTATGGACCAGTTACACTCTTGAATAAACAGAGGTCTAGCAGGTATACAAAGGAGATCCACTTTGCTGGAAATCACTATGTAGGCTATACCTGGACTAATTGCCCAATCAAATTACACATTGCTGGGCTACAGGATTTTGAACCATAGATGCTCAAAGTTAATTATAATTTCATGGTAAGATTGTGGACCTCATAGGAAGTGCATCTCACACATATCACCCAGAGATCTTATAAAAACATAGATTCTAATTTGATAGGTCTGGGCTTGGGCCTGAGGTTCAGTTTTTTTTTTTTTGTTTGTTTGTTTGTTTGTTTTTGCAATTTTTGGCCGGGGCCAGGTTTGAACCCACCACTTCTGGTATATGAGGCCAGTACCCCACTCCTTCGAGCCACAGGCACAGCCCTGAGCTTCTGTTTTTCTAACAAGCTCCCAGGTGGTTCCAGTGCTGTTGGTTTTCAAACCATACTTTGACTAGGAAGACCATAGAATTTTGGATTTTTTTTTCCAGTGGACCATAGAAATGATCAGAGTTTTTAGATCAGATTCAAACATGGTTTGAATATAAAAGTTAAGACTTATCTGCTATGGATCTGACTCAAACAGTACTAACTTCACCTACACAGAGTCCCTCTGTCCTTTCTAAAATATACTTTCCTGTTTGACAGACTCAGTGGTGGCATTTGACATCTATTATCCAGTGTAGTAAGTATTACATCTTCTGTCACACAGTAGCTAAACATGAACCTGCCGCTAAATATGCCAGACTCTGCCTAATGAAGGTTAACATGGTGAATTAGACAAAGATCGAGGGCTTTTCAGTGTTTGTCTCCCAAGGTAAATACATTTGGCAGTAATGGAAGCTACAATGGGGTCCCTAGCAACTTTTCATCAGTGCTCCAGGACAGAGCAGTTCAGTGGAAATATAAGCCATCTGCATACAGAATTTTTTAAAATAATTTTATTGAATCATAATTGTGTACATTGGTGCAATCATAGGGCACAATGTGCTTCATATACAATCAGAAATATTTTGATCATACTGCTACAGATAGCCTTCATGGCATTTTCTTCATCACTATATAAAGACATTGATACTCTGCCTTTAATAAGTTTCACCAGTACCCTGCTAAGATGCACCGTAGTTGTGATCCCACTAATTGCCCTCCCTCCACCCATCTTCCCCCTCCCCTCCCTTCCCTTTCCCTTTTCCCTGTATTCTTGTGCTATAATTGGGTTTTAGCCTTCATATGAAAGCTATAAATACAGAATTTAAAATTTTTTTGTAGTAGTCACATAAAAAGTGTAAAAAGAAATAGATTGAATAATTTGAATGTTACTAGACACAGCATGTCAGTGTTACAGCTCTTTTAGAATTTGTCTAGCAGGTTTTCTGGTCTCTACTGAAAGACACCCTCCCCCACAAAAAAACCCAGCCTGTCAAAAATATTACAATTTAAGCATGTAACCAGTAGAAAACATGTTAATGAGATGTTTTATATTCCTTTTTTTCAAACTCAGTTTGAACAAGCTGTATTTTAAGGGCGCAGTAGCTCTTGGCTAGTGGCTTTCATCCTGAACAGCACAACTCTAGGGGCTGGAGAAGAAGGGGCCAAGAAGAGGGTGACACAAAGTATGCTTCCGTCACCTGCAACCCCTCAGGAGTCAGCCTCCAAATGCTGTGTCTGCCCCCATGGAATGTTGGAGGAGCCTCAGCAGTAGAGGAATCCCATCTAGCTTCTGAGATATGCCCCATTAATGGTAACTCTAGCAAGGTAAATGGTGATTTGAGGAGATATAGCCCCTCAGTAAGCTCCCAACTAATGGGCACAATACCCCCAAGGTGAGGGACTCAGATACAACTTAGACTTTTCCTATCAAATGCAAACAATGTAACCTATTCATATGTACCCTTATATTAATTTATTTAACTTAAATAAATTAAAAAATGTAAATCTTATGCAAAATTCCAAAACATGTACATACATAAACACTTTGCTAGGACATAGGAAGAGGTACACGCAAAGAAAACAATCAAGAGAGTGAAGAGATCATGTACAAAATGGGATAATATATTTGTAAACCATACATCTGATCCTGCTTTACCATCTAAAATATAAGGAGTATTATAAGGAGTGCAAACAACTCAATAAGGAGCGCAAACAACTCAATAGCAAGAACACCACTTGATTAAAAAAAACGGGTCATCATAATTGGTCTCTACTGATTTTTTTTGTCATAAGAATGGGTCAAAATTCTCTGTTACTTATGTTGAGTACTTTGGGATTATATTTTGGATATTGTGAATGTTACCTTGTGGAAACTTTGGAGTATGAGATAGAGTCTTGAGGATGTTAATTTTTTTTTGACTAATTTTATCAGGCAGTAAACATTTTAGGACTCATACTGAAAACTCTTAGGCATCAGGTCAACCTCGGTTTAGTTCTTTCACCTCTAGCTTGGCTGCTTTGAGTCTGCACTGAACATTGTTCAAGGATCAGCCAAAGATCTGGGACCTCTCTTCGACTTTCCTTTTCTGGGTTTTCTCCCACACTTTCCAGTGGCTGTAGTTGCCCTGTTGAAAGATAGCAGGTTTTCTTCAGAGGTTTAGCCTATTCCCATGGTGTTAACTATACCCAACAATTAGGCTAAAAGCCATCTTCCAGATTTCAATCCCCCTCCAGAACAGGCCTTGTTTTGTTTTTCCCCACCCCACTTTTTTGTGAAATACTGTTGTATCAATGAAAAGGGAGCTTGGTAGAAGCTTATTCAACTCTTCTGGAGACAGGACTCCTAAACTTTTAACTTCTTGGTAATTTAGATAAATCAACCATACCTTATGTGAATTGACAAGGTTGACAGATTAGAGAGAAAAATAAAACTAGCCCTCCATATCCTTAGTTTTCTCTAAATCCCCTGAACTAACTCTGCCTTTGAATGTCTTTGTTTACAGCATGCCACCCTGGTTATTACGGGCCAGATTGTAAGCTCAAGTGCAGCTGTACCAATGGGGAGCTGTGTGACAGGTTCCAAGGATGCCTCTGCTCTCCAGGACGACAAGGGCTCCGGTGTGAGAAAGAAGGTAAAGCAAGGTAACACTGTAGTCAGGGCCACATTTGATAAATTTGAAATGAGCTGTGCTGGTGTAATTCTTCCCCAGCACCCCTTGAGCCTCTTCTGTTTTCATCTAGAAGTTGGGAAGAATTCTTGCAAATCCTGAGTACAACATTCTAACCCTTTTCTATGGATGCTCATGGTTGTCTTCCTTTGTCTTTCCACTGAGAACAGACTCTGCTCTCGGCAGCACAAGTGGCAGTTAGCCAGCCGAGAGCTCTACCTGCCTCTCCTGCATCCCTCCCCAGCACTAGCCTGTCCCTGGATATGCAGAACAGGGAAAGAGCTACCTTGGAGAGATTTGCACAGAGGGTTTTTTACAAAGAGATATAAACAATGAAACAAATAGAAATGGTTGCACTCAAAATGAAATTTTAAATAATTCTCATTCAGAAATTGTCCTAGAACTGGAGTCAGAAAACTTTGATCCACAGACAAAATCCACCCCACTCTTTTTTTTTTCTTAACAGCTTTATTGAGAATGATTTTTATGGCTTGGCCCCTGTGGCTCAACAGGCTAAGGCGCCAGCCATGTACACCTGAGCTGGCGGGTTCGAATCCAGCCTGGGCCCGCCAAAGAACAATGACGGCTGAAACAAAAAAAATGGCCGGGCGTTGTGGTGGGCGACTGTAGTCCCAGCTACTTGGGAGGCAGAGGCAGGAGACTCGCTTGAGCCCAGGAATTGGAGGTTGCTATGAGCTGTGATGCCACAGCACTCTGTCCAGGGT
>CAUYON010084147.1:0-87002 GCA_963573935.1 Arctocebus calabarensis | reverse complement strand
AAGTTTTGTAGTAGAGTCCCTGGTGTTTTCCAAATATACAATCATGTCATCTGCGAAGAGTGAAAGTTTAATCTCTTCTGATCCTATGTGGATACCCTTGATCGCCTTTTCTTCCCTAATTGCAATGGCTAAAACTTCCATTACTATATTCTAACATATTTTAATGAAGATTTACAAAAATGTTAGTATTGCATCTTCTCTCCAGGATCTAATCCCACCTCCTTAGTTAATTGAATTAACTCGCATTAGCAGCTTGGGTTGTGCGTGACCATCCCTTCCTTTCTCTCTGATCATATGCCGTCTTTCATTTCTGATTATTTTATGGAAGTATGAGTATGCTCCTCACGTGACAGTGCACCTTGCGTTTTTCACTCAGAGACCCCACAAGGCCATCCCTCTGACCCACATTCTTTCTTCCCTTTAAAATTTAGCACAACATTTGATAGAATTTGATAGAAGGGGAGTAATCAACCACTCCCCTTCAGGGGGATATTTAGATATTTAGATTGTTTGCTTTTATCCCTTTTTGTTTTGAATACTACAAACATTACTGTGATAAACATTCTTAGACTCATATGTTTGTATTATCAATTTCCAAAAGGTCAAAAGATTTAAATGTTTTCAGTTGCACTCTGTACAATGAATGACATTATTTTCCTAAAAATTTACAACAATTTACAGTTTATCAGCAAAGTGCCAGCCATACTTTAACTCACTCAGATATTATCCATTTAGACAATATATGTCTATCAAGATGCAAGAACCCTTGATATAGTCAGGAAATTGGTCGTTCATGCCATATGCAATTTGGATTTCCAGCTACCTGTCGGTGCCTCTAAATTTTTCTAATTCGAGTTAGTTTTACTTACATTCTTTCACTTACAAAAGACCTGACTAATGCATCATATATTTTACTACGTAGAAAAATTTTTTTACTTTATAGTGTGAGTTTTCTTCATTAAATGTGCCCACATTAAACAATTCTATAATTATTCTCCAAAATTTTTACTGAGAATTTTTGTGTGCCAGGTAGTTTTTCTGTTGGTACATGGCTTTGGAAATAATTGTTCTGAGAGTTTAAGATGGTTTTGGTAGTAGGAAAATATTAGGAATATTTACACTTCAGTAATACTGTCAATGTCTTGTACTTTATATTTCACATAAGAGGGACTGAGGAAATGTTTGTTGAAGAAAGATAGAGAAAAGATTGAATAAAGAAAGAAAGAAGGGAGGAAGGAAGAAAGGAAGGAAGAAAGGAAGGAAGGAAGGAAGGAAGGAAGGAAGGAAGGAAGGAAGGAAGGGAAGGGAAGGAAGGGAAGAAGGAAGGGAGGGGAAAAGAGAGGAAGAAAGAAAGTCAAGTTAAAAGGAAGGATGGCTCGGGGCCCATAGCTCAGTGAGTAGGGTACCAGCCACATACACTGAGGCTAGCGGGTTCGAGCCCAGCCTGGGCTTCCTAGACAATGTTGACAATTGTAACAACAACAAAGATAGCTAGGCATTGTGGCAGGTTGCTATAGTCCCAGCTGTTTGGGAGACTAAGGCAAGAGAATCACTTAAGCCCAGGAGTTTGAGGTTGCTGTGAGCTGTGACGCCACCACACCCGACTGTGGGCAACATAGTAAGACTCTGTCACACACACAAAAAAAATTATTTCCCACAATGGTGACTTAGTCTATCATAACTTTCATGTTTGTTGAGATCAGAAACGGGAGGGAAGGTCTGCCTTACTGATGATGACTATTCCCCAGCAGCCCTGGCATGGGACTTTTAAAAGTTCTGGCATGAAAGTAAGGTATATTTGAGCTTACAATCCGTGATCTTTCACTTACTAGGGAAAACCATCTTTCCATTTATAAAATGTGTCTAACAGCACCACCCTTAGAGGTCAGCCCTGGGGTTTCATTGGGATTGCAGGGACCAGGGCCTAACCCAGAGGATGCAGCACAGATGAGCCCCTGCTGACTTTGTCACCATGGTTCTCAACCTTCCTTGCTGCAGTGTATTTTCATTGCTAAAAAGGGGTCGCGACCCACAGGTTGAGAACCGCTGGTCTAGTGGTTTCTCCCTGATCGCCTTTGACTGGCCGGTTCTAACACATCTTGTGAAAGAGAAAACACCGGAGCCAGAAGAGGTTCCCACACATGCCACCTGCTTGCCCCCTCTCCTCCCACTCTTCAGGTTTACTGGAGCCTGCAGTATTCCAGGCACCACGCTGCTCCCTCTTTGTCCTAGGAAGCCCTATAAGATTTGGCATCCCTTCACTTTTTACTGGATTACAAAGCTCCTTGAGAAACAAGTAAATGTTTTATAACCTCACCTCAGGAAAATAATAAATGTAAAAGCATTTCATTACTATGTGCATGGAATTTCGGTGTCACAAAGACCCATTTGGAACCCATCATGAGAACTCAGTTAAAGGCCTGGATCTGGAAAGTGGTGGGCATCAGGCAAGTTCAGGCCCCGCCTCCTGCATAAGCTGATATTTTATACCCAAATGCATGCTTTCATGGCAGCAATGTGTTCATCAGCCACAATTGAATTACAGGGCATTATCACACAATGTGAGTAGCAATGCCCATGGTGAGCTTGGCGGAAGTGCCTCCCCTTCTCCGTCAGCCAGGCCTGGATGGAGCATTCTGCTTGGGTGGGGTAAAGGGAGGGTGAAGAGAGTCTGAATGGAAACAGTTTATGTGTTAGTAACAACAATGTCTACAATGTCGGTGGCTTATGACAACAGAGATTTATGTCCGTCTGCTTCACACACCTAATGAGGCTCTGGCAGGGCTCAGGGGAGTGTGGATGCTGCCCACACAGTCACAAAGGGACCTAGGCTGTCTGCAGTTCTCAGACAGGGGAAGAGGCTCCTGGGGGAGAAAAGTGGATGCTAATAATTCAGTCTGGGAGTGACAGGCTTTATTCCCAGCCTCACTTCATTGACTAGAACCAGCCATTAGGCCCCACCTAACTGCAAGGGCACTGGGAAGTGTTTTCGTCCAAGTACTTGAGGAAAAGAGCAAAGCCATGTCTAGGCGGACTCTAGCTGTCTCTTCCGCAGCTGGTTCAGGAAAATGTAAACAGTCTAATTTGTTGGATCCCAGGCACATATTCTAAGCACGCCAGGACAGTGTGCACCAAATAAATGTTTTGGGATCCTTGTTGTCTTGACTTTCTATAAGTCCTGATAATTAATTAGCAAAGGACCACGTGGGTTTGCATAAGAAATGAGCAAAAACTAAATATTCTCTTTTGTGTTCACTGGACCCTCAGAAGATCAAGAAAACAAGTCTGTTTCAAGGAAACACCACATGTGGAGAGGGAATGGAGGTCAAGTGAAAAGAATAATCACACTCTGAAAAAAAAAAATCTCTCAAAGACAAACTTGGTAACAGGTTGAAAAACCCAGTTTCCTAACTTGGTACCTGCAACCAGATGTCTCGAAATTGTCTTACCTTCTCTGACTCCAGCAGCAGACCTCTCCACCTGGCATCTTGGACTGCACTGTGAGTCAGTGGCTCCTCTGGGCCTCCTCAGCCCTGGCCCTCCCACCCCAGTAGCCGCACCGACAGTACCCACTGGGTTTTTACTGGTTTCTGTAGAGCAGTCGGCCCCTCCTACACTCAGGGCTTTGGCCTGTCGCCATCATAACTCTGGGCTGCACATGCCCTCTCCGGCCTGAATCACCTTCGATCCCCAGCCTCCCATGCTAGGGACGTTTTCTTCCTTCCATTCTCTCACTGTGGCTTTTCTTCCCTGCTTCTGCTTCTCAGGTCAAAAGTGGATGGAGTTGAAACATATTCTTCTTAGCAAAGTATTGCAAGAATGGAAAAATAAATATCCAATGTGCTCCATACTAACATGAAACCAATATATAAACAATTACATGCTCATACAAACAACAAAACACAAATACAGTCTAATACAGGCGTGGGGCGGGGGAGGGGAAAGGGGAGAGAAGAGGACCATTGGCAGAAGGAGGGAGGGTACGAGGCGGGATCTCATAGTATTTACATTGCGAGGGTGCATAACGCGCCCCCTGGGTGAGGGGCTCTTTTACAGCTGGAACTTTACCCTGGAAGTGAGAACAACGTAATCTTAAAATTTGTACCTTTGTATTAATTTGAAATCAAAAGCAAAAGAAAAAGGGAAAAAAAGTCTACACTAGTAAACTCCAAAGAAAATTACAAAATTACTTAGAATTTCAATAATGAAAAGTGTTTCAAAACTAACAATAATAATAATAATAAAAGTGGTGCTCCAAGGGAAGCAAGCACAGCATGCTCCCGCCCAGCCCAACTCTCAGCCACACCTCCTGAATCACTTGGAGGCATGGCCCACCCCGCCTTTCCATGCCCAGCACACCCCTTCTCTTCTGTTCTCCACAGCTTAGCTAGACCCAAAGCCACAGAACACAGGGGTGAAAGGTGCAGGCTTCCAAGTCATCCCGGGTACTAGGTATTTCACAACTTTGGGCCTTCCTAGCTAGCAAAGCACAGATAATTGCTTGACCAATCTCATTCACATTGTTGCAATTGTTAAATGCACTACTGATGTTCTACAAAAGCACAAGTGTTCCATTTATTTCACCTTTTCTTAATCAACATCATGTTCATCATCATCACCAGTACAGACCCTGTCTGCTCACGCTGGCCTGGCTACTCCTGGTAACTGGACAGAGAACAGCGCAAAACCTCCGTGACTCCAGGCAACACATCTTTAGAAAGGAGGTGTTCTTGTCCCAAGCTCCTGCTCTAGGATGCACACAGGCCTGTCAACCCCTGACACTGTGACCATCGTGTCAGGCCCTGTCAGAGCTGCATAGCAGAGATGCTGCATTCATGAGCCAAACTGAGTTTGAGAAGTGGGTCCTTCCAGCAGGTATCAGTGAGAAGATCCAGGCGCAGAGACACAGTGCAGCCCAAATGCCAGCACAGACCCCCCACGGTGTCTGCACCACGAAGTTTGCTCTTGTGACACCACATGTTATCTCAGAGATACAGCTAATCTCAGCCCCTCAGTCCCCAAAGCTTCCTGAATCCTTTTCTCTTGCATGAATAAATTTCTTGGTAAAACAAGACCCAGGGGAAAGTTTTGAATCGTATAATAATATATCACTGCATTTGCCACAAACTCTTGATTCAACAGAACTGATTTTGTGCACTTACTACTTGCCCTGGGGGTAGACCATGAACAAGAGAGACAAGGGCTCTGCTCTCAAACATCCTAACCTTTCACAAGAGAGATAGATAATAAATAGGTAAAGACATAAATAAGTAATAAAGCTGCAGAAGACGGTAAGATACACAGATGAAATACACAGCGAAATGAGATAGAGATGAGACTGAAAGAGAAGAGCAAAGGGGTTGCATGTGACTGCTGGGAAGGTGAAATGCTTGTAATCCAAGTTATCCAAATTTTTTGTGTGGAGGACAAGGACACACAAAACGGGGTAGTGTGGAGGAAGGACAAAGTGATGTGCGCTGGCACTGAGAAGGAGCTGTTATGTTCGCATCTACGGGGTGGCACCAAGGGTCAACCAGGTACAGAACCACAGGACTCAGGAGAAAAAGAGCTGGATACGAAGGCAATTTGGAAGCACCCCTTCCCAGGGGAGGGTGCGGTAAGCAAGTTGCTGGCGGCCGCCCCTGCATTCAGAGACCTTGCTGCCTGAGCTGCCAGGTTTCACTTGCGCGTGGCTGGCTCGAGACCAAGAGGCCCTTCTCGCATTAAAGCGTAACGTTCCATTCTGTTCTCCTGTCGTGTCATAAATAAAGGCACATTGATCTCATAAAATGCCATCTCTGGCTTTGGTGTGAGTGAGTGCCTGAAGACGGACGATTGTAACTACACGAGATAACTGACCAGAAAGAGACGCCGCCACCTCGGTGGCCCAGGGAGTGCTCCGGAGAGGGGCAGCCGGCAGCCTCCAGGGTGCTCCCGGAAGCTACATGAAAACAGCCAGGCCAGAATATCTGGGAAGGTCAGTGCTGAGTTCACACACCTCGGAGCTTTTGTTCTTCCTGACTAATTGTGCTCCCGCTGGTGTCACGGATCAGAGAGTTGGTGCCGGGGATACGGAGCCCAAGAAGTGCAGGTTAACAAGGGCACATCCGCGTGCAGGCATGAGGGAAGCAATTAGGAGAGGCCAACCATCTACCCGGCCGCCAACCTTGCCTCTCAGTGCTTCCCAGGACTTTTCATTCACTGTGGACTGAAGCAGGAGCAGCTCCAAAGGCAGAGAAAAGCCTGGCCAAGACTCCAGGGACGAGATTCCTAAAAGTGTACACCAGCATTTACAGCTCAGTGTGATTCTTTCCAGGGAAAAAAGCTCGCAAATTTTATTTCATTCTGAAAAGGACCTTCGGCCTCAAATAACTTACAGGCTCACTGTGGCAGATGTTATCCTGAGCAGAGGCAGATGTTACCTCTCAGGGGAAGACTTTCCACTGCAGGGACAAGAAGTGAAGAAGGGAGAGGACCCTGTGCCTTGTCGCTGCACTGTGTCTGCCACTTCCCACCTGGTATCTAGTGCAGTTGTCCTCATTAAGTGGTGAGGCTGCCTTGGTTTCCCCAATTTACAGGCAAGAGAATCAAGACTCCAAGCAGTCTGGAAAGTTGGCCATGATGGACCCATCCCATGGAAGAGTTGGACCCAAAGTTGTCCTATTTCAAGTCACGCTTTCTCTGTCTCCTAACAGTGATTCTTTCAAATCACCAGCACAGTGGGGTGGTGGGTTGGGGGAACCTCAGGGTGGAATTATGCAAACACATCAGGTCCAGACAGGCCACTCCCACTCTGTCCACATGAACTCTGACACAACGTTTGCTGAGTAGTTATGAATACAAACCAACACCCTGTCCTCTGAATCAAGGACAGAAAGTTCCAAATGATTGAAAGCCTTTCTGAGAAATAAGAAACTCCAGAACACAGTCTTCTTCTGAAGCTTCTGTGATTGACACCTCACAGTCAGGTGGAGCTTTGGGCGGCCCTCTCCTTCACGGTCTAGTCCAGCTTCATGGGTATTAATTAGATTCCCACCCATGACCAAGTGCCATGAGCCTGGATGGACCAGTTTCCCTGCTGGAACAGGCTTTTAGGAAAAGCAATGTGAATAGCATGGCTTCTACTTCTACTTCATGAACATCCTGGTTTCACAGGTGAGATAATTAGAGCAGAATTGACAAAAAATTACCAACACTATACCCTTTTTTGGTGCCTGCACTGGGCTGAGCAGTCCGAAGGGCTTTTTCCTTTGTGTCCATCCACCTTACCTTCTTCGACCACTTCTTGGCTCTGGGTCAAGCCTAGAGTGTGTTGCAGTTTGGGTGTGATCCCTGTGCCTATAACAAGATACTGTGCACAAAATATGGCTTTGAAGCTAGATCATTATGGCCTAAAATTATCTCTGCCAAAGCTGTGTATGTGACCTTGAGCAAATGTCTTATCTTCTCTGGCCTTCCCATGCTTCCTGTAGAAAATGGGAAATATAATATCTATTGCCCAGGGTAGTTATGAGGACTCCACGGGATGGAACACATAGAGCACCCAGTAGGTTCTGGTGCATGATGGGAATCCTTTATCACATCCTGGCCTTACTCGCGACCGCGGCTGAGCCAGCAGAGCCAGCCTGGAGTCACAGACACTGCGCTGCTGGCCCCAGGTGAAATCTCCTGCCCTTGGGCTGATCACATGCTCTTCCCTTGCCAGTTGCTCTTTAAGAAGAACCAATTTCACACTTCCAGATAGATCCACACTCCAAATTGTGTTTGTTTTAAAATAATGAATAGCGGCATTATTATCCCCACCGCTCTCCAGGGCACTCTGTGCTGAATATATTCCTTTTGCATTAGCAGAGCTTCACTGCAGCAGATCAACAGGCCAGCGCCTGAGCTGAAATGCATGGAAGAGCGAAAGTCTCACCCTGCCTTCCTCCCACCTCTCTCAGTGAAGCGCTCCCAGTGGGCTGCCAGTAAGGTTTTGGGCGCTCCCAGAAGCAGACAAAGGTTTCAATAGGCTTTAGGAGTGCTGGGCAGACACACAAGGAGGGATCAGCCAGATCTCTGTTATCCCCTTGCCTCTCCTCCTATCTTGGGTGCCAGCCCACAGTAGGTAGGGCTATTGCAGAAGCCAGAAAAGAACTGAGGTCACAGCAAATGGTGTCCTGCAGAAAACAAACCAACAAAATGTTTTGTGTGCATTGAACACCCAGTAAACTCAAGCTGCTCTAAGGAGATGAGGCCATTTCTACGGATGTCAGTAATTCAGCCCCTGCTCAGAGCCATCACAAGGGTCTTAAGTTCGGTCTGGTTGCTTTTCCTTTCATGGCCTGGAGCAAGATGTTATATCTCTTTGCTTCCCTGAGAGTGAAGATGAAGCGAGGGTCACCATAAGGTAACTACTGCTTTCAAGAAAGCAAACAGAGGCACCTCTTCCTGTGTCCTATTCTTCCCCCTGTGTGGGTGGGGATGGGAATCACTTACCATCTCTGGTAGGACTAGCTGGCCTGGCATGTATACATCCTGTGCTGAGTTAAGGGCTAGCAAATGTTTCTCTCTGGGGATGCCATCTTCTCCACCACACTATAAGGAAGGACATGACTACAATAGCTCTGAATCATTCTGGGTTGACAAAACAGGAAATCTGCTCAGTTGATTCCTCAGCAGATCAGGGACTCACCACGCACACTTTTCATATTGCGCATTCATCACAATTATGCCCAAAGTCCTACAGCTAAGTTGACTAATTAAAGGAAGGAGACAGCCCATCACACAAACATAAATGTGCATTCTTTTCCTGGACTATTATCCTGTAATATTTGCTACATGAGGTTTTTTGTTTATTTTAACTCTGAATTTATATTGCACAATTTGGCATACTAACATGTTTGAAGCAAACACCTAGTATCTATTATTTCTATGATAATAGAAATCTCTTTCTCATTTCTTCATGTTTTTAACATAGCAGGAGCCTCAATCTTAGAAGTGTCTTAGCTATCTCTCCACCCTCTCAGTGTTCCCATGGGAGTGACAGTACCTTTGAACCCCTTCCCTATCCTTTGTCTCACATGACAAATGCTTCCCACCTCTGGAATTCCTCTGTGCTTCTTGCTGCATGTGTGGCCCCCCCAGCACCATGGAATGGAGTTCCAGGACACAGAGGCAAGTTTTCAGGTGGAGGAGACCAGAGCAGGTGATGTGTGTAAG
Source organism: Arctocebus calabarensis (assembly GCA_963573935.1). Lineage (NCBI taxonomy): Eukaryota > Metazoa > Chordata > Mammalia > Primates > Lorisidae > Arctocebus > Arctocebus calabarensis. The sequence continues at coordinate 77,801 of CAUYON010084147.1, read as the reverse complement.
GTCAAGATCTCTCCAAGTCCAGGCGAGTGTTCTGCACTTGTTTGCCACGGCTGATCAGAGCTGTATTAGGAATACAACACACACGACTGTTTTTCTTGGCTTTGTTCTCTGCTCACATATTTCCCAGGGGGCCCTTGCCGGGAAAGGTGACTTGTCAATGGCATCTACAACGAATTTGATTGTTGCTGGATCTTCTTATCAAATATCACCAGAATATCAGCTGGTTACCTGCAAATAGCCCCGACAGCCAGCATAGTGCCAGCTGTAATATGATCGTTTTGTATCTATTCAAAATCCTGAATAAGAGGGCCACCCACCAAGCTGAGGGATTCTGGGCATGCAGAACTGAACTTTGGCTGGTCTCTGCCTAATTGTCATCTGCCCCAGGTCAGATACAGTGGATAGAAGTAGAGCCACATCCACCTACTGAGACCCAAGTGCCAGAGCATCTGGCTGGTGATGCATCCTTAGGCCTCTTGTCTTTTATTTTCCCTTGGCCTTTTATTCTAGCCAAGGGAAAATAAAAGACAAGAGGCCTAAGGATGCATCACCAGTCAGATGTTCTAGCTGGATGCCGGGGTCTGGATGCGTGCACAGAGTTCTCTCTGCCTTAGCATCCCCCTCCAGTCTGTTTCATTTAGGAGCTGCTGGAGACAGGCAGCGGCAGATTCCCCCAGTTCCTCTGGCTCATAAATGAGTTCCTCAGTCCCCTGTGTAGTCCTGAGCCAAGGTGCCAGCAGAGCACTGGGGGCCCATCTTAAAATAGGGGCCTGGGGTTCCTGCCAAACTGTTATCTACCTCCTCCATACCAGCAGAGAATTCCTAGCCCTCCAGCCATCCCAGACTCCCAACACAAAAGGTTTAGGTGAAAGTCAAAGAGAAGTCAGAGTTTTATATATGTAAATACCTTCTCTGTCCCCACACCAGCCTCCATGTCTCTGTGCTGTGCCGTCTACCTGGAGAGGCTGCGAAGGTGGACAGCACTTCCAAATGGCCTACAACACTTGCTAGTAGACCCTGGGTGCCAGTAAGGGCTGTGACCACACATTCCTCTAACTTAGTTGTCCTCAGAAATTAGTAAGCCTCAGAATCACCAGTGAGCCCGTTCAAATGCAGATTGCTGGACACCTCCCTCCCTAAGTCTTATTCCATAAATATGGGCTGGGTTTGGAAATTTGCATTACTTTTTTTTAATTTATTTTTTATTAAGTCATTTGTACATAGATCATACATACATTTACACCATTATGGGATTCGTTGTGTTGATTATTTGTACAAACTGGAGTGCTTACATGCTAGTAATCAACATAGCTTTCACCTCTTTTACCCAATTATAGCATTAAGACATTTGTGTTCTACACCTGATAGATCCAACTTATACTTGCAATATGGTCCATAGGTGTGGTCCCCCTACTAACCCTCCCTCTGTTGACCCATCCCCTCCCCCTCCCCTTTACTCCTTCATCCTAGGCTATTGTTGTGTTTCATCTTTCATCATGCAAGTGTGAGTGATTATAAATTGGTTTCACAGTAGTACTGAGTACATTGAATATTTCTTTTCCATCCCTGAGATATTTTACTAAGAAGAATATTTTCCAGCTCCATCCATGTAAACACAAAAGAGGTAAAGTCTCCATCTTTTTTTAATGCTGAAAAATTTCCAGGTCACCCAGAAGTTGCTGGTCCAGGCCCACACTTTGAGAACCACAGTTGGAATTCACTTCAAGATAGAGTTTCTCTGCCTATTGAAAGCCACACTAGGGCTAATCTGTCCCTGTCCATTTCAGACTTGTTCTGATGTTCTTCTTTCCAAAGACTTTGGCCCTACATTGCACCAACACTCAGAAATGTTTCTTCCCTGCCCTAAGGCCATGTCCTTAGGCCTCTTTCAACTACCCCTCTCTTCCCTGTGAACAACACAGGCATGGGCTGGGAAGCTGGAGCAGAGGGGGTGGTCTCATTGTGCCAGGTACGATGGGGGCTGCTCCTAGGAGTTGCTCATCCACAGTTCCGTTTCCACCAAGATCTGTGGTTCCACTTCCCTAGAGATCTGTCTGTTTCACTCACTCAGCAGATGTTAGCCCTACTTCCCAGAAAACCTGCTTTGTCTAGTCTGCCAATCAAACATCTCCATTCCTCTCAGGCCAGGAACCAGAATAACCTTTAGAGAATTTGATCCCGTATAGGACAATGACAAAGTTTAGGCAAGAATGAGATTTATGTGACACAGATATATTATTCTTCCATTAACAGTAGACGTTTCTGAGTTTCAAAAGCTATAGAAAAAGAGGGCAGTGGGTCTGATTCAACTGGATCTCACCATCCTTTCCTGGGAAATCCCCATGTGCTGAGAACTCAGGTGCCCCAGAGGTGCTGACTGGTAACCATTGCTCCCAAATTAATAAGAATGGCAATAATGAAGGTTGACATTACTATTACTGCAGGACTCAGTGGTGGGTGAAAGTACTTGCACACAACTCACCTATGCTTCCCGTCACAAATGCTGACTGAGTCTGCAGGTCAAGCCCTGTTCAGGGATCTGTGGATCTGGGGGAAGAATACAAGCTCAAAGAACAGTGGAAGATTGCCCTGCCTGTCAGAGTCCTGGTGGTAAAGAGATGGCACACTCAAATCAGACACTTTCCAGGAAAACATAATAACATGATTATTTGCAAAGATGTAGGTGGGGTTTAGAAAAAGGAAGAAAAAGGATGGTGCAGTATCCTGCCTGGGCAGTAACAGCTGAATGGGCCTCTACTTTCCATGGTCATGATACAGTGAAGAGGGGGTGGGTGCCTGAAAGAAGCTGTGGATTTGCATAAAGTATGCAGTCTGCAGTGAAGCCATTGGAAGGAGAGACCAGGATGAACGGCTTTCTCTTCTTCTCTCCAGTCTCCTACTGGGGCTGTCCATTGGATAAACTCAAAGGCCAGGCAGCCCATCAAGGGAATACAGACAGTTCACTCTCCAGGGACATGAAGTAGGTGCAGGAGAGTGGGGAGCAGAGATAGAGAGAGAAACAGGGGACACCCAGCTCATTCCCCAAAGACTGAAACTACATCTGAGAGGAAGGGAGCCCTGAGGATGAACATTTAATCCCAGATGGGAAGGTAGAGAGAAGTGGCAAAAAAAATCAAAATACTCTAAACGTGGTGCTCCTAATACTCTTTCAATCAAAGATGTGGCTACAAACTTTAGGGATCACAGACACAAAATTACACCAAATGATTCAACTCTCATTACAACAGAAGCTCCACTCCCACATTCCTACTGGGAAATAGGAGAGGGACACTTTCATGAGAAGGCAGACAGGGTACCACATAAGGGTTCAGAAGGATGTTATTCTTTTCTTTGAGTCTGGAAGGAAAGGAGGGCATTTCAACAGAAGGTTACAGCATGTAGGACATAGTTTAAATAAAGGCATGAAATCAGAAGAATGAAGGTGTATTCAGGGTTGGTGAATTGCCAAAAATGCACAGTACACTGACAGGGGAATGTGATGAAATCCACATGAAAAGGCAGACCGCTGCCAAACTGAAAAGATTTGGGAATGACAGACAAACAGACGTTGTGTTGTATGCAATAGAGTGTGTTTGAGCAGAGTGTGACTAGCTCAGTCTGAAATACGCTGCAACACCAACCTGCCAGGTAACTCGAGTGTAGGACAGCTTAGAGGACACTGACGTAGAAGGTCAGCCAAGAGGCAAACAATGAAGAGGGGAAATGACTGTGGACGGGGGCTGCAGAGGCTGCAAATGCGTTCTGAGGTTAGCAGCAAAGTCCTAGACATTGGGGTGGGGTGGGTGGAGAGGAAGAAACATTTGCTTGTGAAGCTTCTTGAGTATCCTCCTATGGAAACATTCATGGTTTTCATCATGATCACATGGGGTGGGGTAGGGAGGCTGATTCAGTTGTAGAAGTAAGTTACCAAATGACATTCAAGTTGAAATGCTAATATTTTTGGTATTTGAAGATACGGCAATGTGGGAAATGACAATGAGGTGATGGATATTGAAAGAGGTGAGAACTGAGGCAAAGAATTTGGAGTCAAAGACTATTTGATAGTGACAGGCAGAACATAAAGCTGCTCAGGTTTGGGACAGGTTCTACAGATTGTCTGATGAGTAGTAGTGAATGCTGAAGGGGGAGAGGGAAGAAGGATCCACTTGTGAACAAAGAGGGTGCAGAACTAGGTAGCTGAGCTTTAGCAGCATTATTCACTAAATAGTGAACATACTTTGCAAAGGAAAAGAGGCAAGTGTTCCTGGTTATGGAATAAATGCTTGGGAGACCTGGCCCTTTCCCATTTGGTGTCCACTCACCTCTCTGGATCCAGCTCCTGGTTTCCTCTCATGGGTAAGTATTAATTTCCTCTTGCTGCTGTAACAAATAACCTCAACTGTGGTGACTTAAAACAACTGAAATGTATTATCTTTCAATTCAGGAGATCTGAAGTCAGTAATGAGTCCTGTGGAGCCAAAACTAAGATGTTGGTCAGTGTCTGCTCCCTCTGGAGGCTTGAGAGGAGAATCTATCTCTGTGCCTTTTCCATCCTGCAGAAGCTTTTAGCAATCCTTGATTCATGGCTCCTTTACTCGATTTTCAAAGCCAACAGACCAATCTCTTCAGATTCTGACCCGCCTGCCTCTTTCTTTCATATTTAAGGAACTTTGTGATTACATTGGGCTTGCCTAGACAATCCAGGATAATCTCTTCATTCCAAAATCCTTAACCTCATCACATCTTCTATGTTGTGTTTGCCATGTAAGGTACCATATTCCCAAGTTTTTAGGATTAGGATGTGGACATTTGGGGGAGTCATTATTCAGTCTATCATAGGGAATACATTTTGCCCTACTTGAAATGCCCTACACTATTCCAGAAATCCTTTAAAATGCATCTCACAGAGCACCACCTTGGGACTCACTGACACCCCCAGGCAACTGTTCTTTCTCTCCTCCCTGCTCTCCCAGGACGGGAGTCAGTGCTCAGGGGATCACCAGACTGATTCTACTGTCACCATGACCTTCCCCTTTGACATCTAGAGCAAGAAACTTTGTCAAGTCATTTCCACATACTCAGGTATTCACACAGGTTCTGGTTTTTAGGGTGGATAGATGTTTGGGGGAAGATAAGAATAAGGGGAACAAAAGAAAAAATGGGGGGAACAAAGAAAAAATAGGAATAAAATTGAAAATGGAGATTGAGTCTATTGGAGTCAGCCTCTTTCTGTATTTTTTTAATTTAACTCCTGAACAATACAGTCTAACTAGCATCATAATCCACACTTTACTCATGAGCTGATTGAGACTCAGAAAAGAGAATTGCCTTGTCCAAGATTGAGCTAGGGAGCTGTCAGCTGTGGGCTGAATAGCTTTATAGCTATATTGTCAACCATCCTCCCCTGCCTATTCCACCTAAGACATGCTGGACAGAGGGTTGCCCTGTAAACACATCCCTCACTGCGCCTACGTTCCTGTCACTCGCTCTGCTAGAATATTCTTTCCTTATTGTTACATCACTCTCTCAGTAGCTTTAGGTATCTGATAAAATGTCATCTTTCCAGTATGGCCTCTCATGACCAGTCTTTCTTTTCTTCTTTCAAAAATAATCTCAAACTCTTAGGTGTTCTGTGTTTTGCATCATAACACATTTCACTAACTGAAATCAAATAATATATATTTTTTAATATGAAGGTCTACAAAGGCAGAGACTTGATCTATTTTGTGAATGTCTGCGTCTCTAGAGCCTGAGAAATACCTAGCTTAGAAAAGGTACTTCTCAATAAATGTCTATTGAATGAATGAATAATTAATGAAGAATGAACTACAGTAATGATACAGGAATATTGAGTGGACAGGATTCTGGGAAACATGTGCTGGAGAGGGGAACTATTAGGGATAAGTTAGCATTTGGGCTGATTCTTAAATTAAGATTAGGGGTGAGTGAATATCCACTTTGTACCAAGACAATATGTGCACCTTAGTAAATGCAATGACCCCTTGGAGAAAATGAAAGATACATGTCAATGTATATCAATATTTTGTGCCCTAGTGGCCTACTCCATTCTGGTCCAAATGAGACTTGACATTTCCGAAAGCAGGGTCCTGTGGCTGAGGATAGGGTTCTGGAGCCATGCTAGTGTGGACATTGCAGCCACACTCTTCCACTTACCAAACCCTAGCAAATCAGTTATCCTTTCCAATCCCAATTTATTTCCCCATACAACTAAGATGATAAATTTTAGTTTCCAGAATTTCCTTAAATGTACAAATTTTAAATACATTAGAAATTTTAAGAAATCTCAGTTCTCTCCTTCCTGCCTGCTTCCCTAACTGGCCTAGATCAGGTCTATTTTTTTTTTGCAAAGTGTGCTGATGTGTTTTTATTCTCAGTAATTTCTTTAAACTTCTAAGTTAGATCTGAAGATTATGATTGTCTCCTTCAGCTGTCCCAGGGAGATGGCTGTGTTTTAATGGAATCACATTTCTGCACAGAGTCTGCCCTGCGGGGCTGTACCAGAGTAGCCATCAGCACTCCTTGCTCCATGTGACCTTGGGTAGAAAGGAGGACATGAATTTCCCTTGGGCCAGCCAAGTACACAGGGATTCAGATGATGTGAGGCCAGCCTGGCCTTAGCTTCCTTTCAGCAAGTCTGCCTCCAGCATCCATCCTTTCCCCCCAGAGCAAATGTGCCACAGTGGGAACCATTCCTGCAGAATGGTGCAGGCCCTGGGGTGAAACTCTAATCTCATTCATTCTTTATTACAATTAGAGAAATTAGAGCTAGAAAGATCCCACAGGGTGCCTGGTCTCCTTTCCAGAAGAGGGTCACTCCCACAGTCAGCCTATAGCAATAGCTTCTTAGAGAATAACAGATTTTTTTTCATGAAAAAAGTACTTTTAAAGGAGTCCAGCTTCAATCCCTTCCCGTACTTTCTTTTAACACTTTCTGCTATGTAATAGAGTCACCTGAGAAAGCCCAGTGCAGATGCTGGGGACTACTTCTGACTTACGAAGGCAGATAACCAGCCCCAGACCACAAAGCCCAGCACAACTCACATCCAAGTGGCTGGTGCCCCTGAAGAACTGGGCTGACCCTCTAATATAGTGAGAACTTCTGCTTTCTGCCTCCTTTCTGAGCACTCGAAAAAATCAGAGATGGTTCTCAAGGTTGAGATCTCAGACCAATAGCATCAGAATCACTGGAGAACTGGGTAGAAATGCAAATTCTTGGACCTCAGTCTAATCTACAGGATCCAAAATTGTGATGGAAAAGCCAAGCCCTCTGCATTTTAGCAAGCCTTCCAGATAATGCATGTGTATACTCACTGGCCTAAAAAGCCTAGCTTTTTGCATAATCATCAGGAATCTGGGGGGATGCCTGGTGTAGGGTACAAGGAAAGCTAAGGAGTAAAGGACATGTGGTGAAGAATAAGACCTGTCCTCAGTGACTGAAAACTGGCTGACCCTCCCTGAATCCCACTAGTTCTGCCAAGAGAGACCCTAGAAAGCAGATAACTCTGACAGCCTGATTCCACAGACTGGAATCCAAGTCACAGTGAATCAATTCCTTGGCTTTCCGGTGGTTCTAGATTTGTGGGTAATGTATTATGATCCAAACTCATCCTCGTGCTGACTCTCGTCTTCCCAACAGTGCATTAACCAGATGGTAGAAGGGGAAAATGGAAAATCCCAACCACCCCAGCCCTGAGGCTTCCTTGGGTTTTCCCTTCAACTGAATATTTCTGTCATTTTTTCTTTCTGCACTTCTTTCTGTATGTATTTCCTTTGGTCTTAGCTCAGTCAAGACACAAACGTATCTTCATTTCATGCACCACGTGTCTTTTATTGGCCCTGTATGTTCTTCTATCGCCTTTCTCAAAAGATGGAAACAAAAATTAGTATTTATTTAATATCCAGTCCATACTTGCCATTTTACCAGGTCTGTGACATATATTATTTCATTTAGGGCCAGATAAGAGTGCCCACAAGACAGGCATTGTTTCGTATTCAATATATATATTTTTTAATGAAATAAGTGAGGCTTCAGGAAGTAAAGCTACTTCAATAAGGAGCTTGCCTGGCATAGAATGGAACTCTGGGTGATGCTACCACCCACAACTTCCCTCTCCAAGTCTGTCTTTTAAGTATCAGCTTTCTTTTTCATATTGCAAAGTTTACTGAGTGATAAAATAATCATGTAAGTTCATTGCATTAGATAAGGAAGACTAGTTTGTACTGCAATAACAAATTCCTACATTTCAGTGCTTAGCACATGGCGCTCACACAAAGTCCACTACAGGTCCAGAGGTTGTCCAGGGCCAAAGAGGTCATGGGCAGTTTCACTGTCTCAGCCCGGGTGTGATGCACATCACGTCCTGTCACATTTCATTAACTAGAACTGATGTTATGAGTTCTCCTAAAACCCAGGGGCCTGGGAATTGTGCAGCTCTACGTGCCCTGTAAGAGAAAACATTTTGGTGAACACAGAGTATATTTTTTGACAAACAAGGCTTAAGGAAGATAATACAATGAATGTAAATACCTGACACTCATCTTGACAAATAGACTTCTACAGCATCAGAGAAGCCCACGTGTGCCTTACTATTGTAGCACCCTGTCATAGGAAAGCTCTCATCTTAAATTTTGTGTTAACCATTCTCTTCTCTATGTAACAAATTCTAACACTTTGCCTGAACTTCCTTAAGACATACATATGGATTTTCTGTTCTTGAACTTTATATAAACAGAATCATAATGCATGCACATATATTTTCTCCATGATTGCTTCTTAGTTCAATATTATGTTTTTGAGATTAATTTAAACTGCAATGTGCAAAGTTAGTTCTTTCATTTTCCCTAATGCCCAGTATTATGGTGTATGATTTGCCAATATTTATTTATTCTATTTTTATAAACATGTAGGTTGTTTCCATTTGTTTGCTAACTTGAATAATGCTATTATGAACATTTGTGTATGTATGTTCTCATGAACTTTATCAAGAGTATTTTAAGGTATAAACTGTTGAAATAAATTGCTAAATTAAAAGGTATTCTCATTTTCAGTTTCACTGAAAATTTACAAACTATTTGTCCATAAATGGAATTGGAAAATAACCAGGATTGGTAAGGATGGAGCAATGGAGTCTATTCTCTACTTCCAATGGGGGCATAGATTGGTACAACTACTTTGGAAAACAATGTATAATTTAGTCCCAGAGTCAGAAACAATGTTGTTTGGGACAAAATAATAATTAATGAGGCATTCTAAAACATCTTTGGATGGTGATGCTGGCAGAAGCATTAGAATATTAAGGCAAATCCATATTCAGGACAAAAGGCTCTCCAGTGAGCACAAATGCATCCATAATGGAAGACTTATTCATGATGGGAGACATTGCAATTAATCTGGCTAGCTGGCTGGTTCCCATGTCAAATGTGGCTATAATAGAGGCTCAATATTGGTCTCTGTCATTGTCAGGTAAATGTGCAAAAGAAAACATGCCCAGGTTAGTGTTAGCCTGAGGGAACCCTTTGCAGTTCAGCCCATATATACAGGTCATCCCTGCTGCTCTGGCCACTTCAAATCTTTAAAGAGGTACTTTAGTGACTGTGGTAAAATGTCAACTTTATCAGCAATTTTGTGATTGTGTCCACCTTATTGAATGACTCTTCCATAATGGATTTCTTTTATTGTGCATTCATTCACACACACAGAAATCATCCTCCAATTTGAGCCCATGTTGAAAGAATCACCATGTATCTATTCTAGAACTTCTTGTTACCAATTCTCAAATCTTGTTATTCCAAGTCACTGACTGCTAGTCATTGTAGATGAATCAATGTTTATCTATACTTCTGATTATTTCTTCTTTCAAGCAAAGTGAGCAAACATATAATGATCAAAGTCATTCCCAAGGGTATAATACACTTTCCCCATTGCAACTGATTACTACCCTGACTGGGGCTATAAAACTAGTCCACACAAGCATGCTGTCAAACCATCTATAAATCAAGACTGAAATATTTGTTCAGAGGTAAGTCCTCAACAGATTGAAAATGTCGGTTGAAAGAGGAATGTTAATGAAACACAAGTGTGCTATGGGAATCTTGTATTTTCAGGATCTGCTTAAGCTTGAACATAAATATAAACCACTTCCAGGTGATAATTATGTACTTCAGAACATGACAAGCATTTTAGTGTAATGGATTATATAGCAACTTATACTATTGCTACTAGGTTCCAGTAAAAAACCAGAAATAAGCTCTGCAAAAGGAATATTTGATAAGTGACATTAGCATAATGGCACAGTTGGTAGCTATAGGTTCCTATGTCTCCACAGGGAGAATAAAAACCAAGCAGACACTATAAGACAGAAACCTGCCATTACTCTGAAAAACAGTCAAATATTTTAATAAACAAATATTGACTAAAGAGAAAGGCGATTCAAAATACTATAAAAACATTACAGCAGTTTTCTTTTGTCTTGCTCTATACATTCCCAGGGTAAGGGTGACCTTGAATGACCTTGAAGATGACAGCCTGAATTTCCAGAAGGAGACCCTGGTTTTTGCTTCCAGAAAGAATGGAGCATATCTTCTCACAAGTTACTATGCTTGTCTGTTCTAAGATGTTTGAGGGCTACCTGAAGGATTTATGCAAGGCACTTATTCTGTATGGCCTAACTCAGACTCATACAGTGTAGAAAAGCAAAAAGCAGTGCTAGGAAACTTTGTAAGGCAAATGAAATACCTGCAGTAACTTGGGGGAAAATATTACAATTAAGACACTCAATGGATCATCTAAAATCTAGAGCAGTGTTTTTCAACCTTTTTTTTTATCTCACAGTACACTTGAAACTATAGTTAAACTTCCACAGCACACTTAAATCATGTTGATAAAAAAGGATTAAAAAATGAATATGCTTTCTGTGCTTTGAACTTCTTTTGAAAATAATTTAATTAATGATCTTTAAAACTTTTTGTGGTACGCCTAAGATCCTTTCATGCAGACAGCCATTGAAAATCATTGGTGTAGAGGAAAGCTGGGGGAGTAGTTTTCAGTTGTTTTTGGGGGGTGGAGAGTGAGGATTGGGACATTCAAAAGCACCATGAATATGTTGCACTGGAAAGACTGAGAATTCCCCAGGTGGAGACTTTCCTGACTGCCCAAGTGAGAGAGATAGAGAAAGGAATGGTGTGAGAAATTGACACACAGAGTTTCTGCTGAGACCTAGAGACACATACACCATATATGCCTGTGATGAGACAGATAGGTGCCACCCTGGACCAAAATTTCAAGAGCCTTTTATTAGGATTTGGGAGTGTGTACAAAGAAAAAAAGTGAGAAGTTAACTTTTTACTTCTCACTTGAGAAGTGACTCAATTAAACTGGTGGTCTTCTGATCAAGAAAGAAGACTATGAGTGTAAATGATAGTAAAGTATTAAATCATAGATTAAACAACTCCATCATAGGAGCTTAATGAAGAATTGTTACAGCCCACAGACTAAATAGCCATGTCTCAAGCAAGGGTAATTGTCAACTGCCTTCTTACTCTACTGATATCCTGTCTCTGCTAAGGTGCTGATTTCTATCTAGATGTTTCCCAGATTAGTTTCTTGTCTAATCTGCTGAACATTCTGGCCCCCCTCACCACCGCAGGTTTGTAGAGCAGTGGGGGACTGAGGCCCGGGTGGTTCACGTGAATGCCCTGGAATGTCAGCCTGGGCTATGCTTCTAGCGACACCTACATGCCTGGAGTAGGATCCATGCTCAGGGAAGACTCAAAGCTTCCACTACAGAGAAAGCAGCCTGGCACAACGTTGAAGGAATACCTCAACACAAAGCTGATTTTAAAAGCCTGGAAGATACTGTTGGTTCAGGAGTTCTATTTTTTTCCTATTTGAGTCTGAGGCGTTAGTATGATTCCATAAATCTGTCTATGTTTCCAAATTTCTGGACAGGGAGATTTTTATAGTATCCAGTGATGATGCTTTGTATTTCTGTTCCTGCTTTTCGTTTTCATTGAGCTTATTAAAGACTTTACTTTTTTGTTTCTGGTTAATCTGGCCAAAGGCTTATCAATTTTATTTATCTTTTCTAAGAACAAACTTTTTTGCTTCACTTATCTGAGTATGGTTCTTTTATTCTTGATTTCATTTAGTTCTGAGTTGATCTTGCTGATTTCTTTTTTTCTGCTAGCAGTGGAACTGGTTTGCTCTTCCTTTTCCAGTTCCTTGAGATGACTCATTAGATTTTTTATTTCTTTATGCTCTCTAAAGGTGAGTACTTAAGGCAATGAGTTTCTCTCTCAGGACTGCTTTTGCAGTATCCCACAGATTTTGATAGTTTGTGGCCCCATTGTCATTTTGTTCAAAGAATCTATTGATTTCCCCTCTTTATCTTCTTGACCCAACTCTCATTCAGCAATAAATTGTTTGGTTTCCATGATTTTGGGGGGATGAATGTTTCTGTTGAAACTGATTTCTAATTTTATTTCACTGTGATCTATAAAGATGCAAATATCTTGAGGTTTATTTTGTGGCTTAGGATGAAGCACCAAAAGTGAAGTAACAATTATAAATCTTCCAACCAAAAAAAAGTCCAAGACCAGATGGTTTCACACCAGAATTCTACCAAAGATTAAAAGAAGAGTTTGTATTGGGCAGTGCCTGTGGCTCAGTGGTTAGAGTGCCAGCCCCATACACTGAGGGTGGCGGGTTCAAACCCAGCCCTGACCAAACTGCAACAACAACAAAAAGAGTATCAACGTCTTTATATAGTGATCAAGAAAATGCCATGAAGGCTATCTGTAACAGTACGATGAAAACATTTCTGAATGTATATGAATCATGCCCTATGATTGCACCAATGTACAGAATTATGATTCAGTAAAATTATAAAAAAAATTTAAATCTAAGACATGAAATAATAAAAAACCCTAGAGGAAAGTGTGGGTGGGAAACTCTTAACAATATCAGCTTTGGGAAATTTCGAATTCATGAAGATGACCATGTAGGCAACTGCAGCAACAAAAATAAATAAATAAATAAATAAATAAATGGAACCTGATCAAACTTAAAAACTTCTACACAGCTAAGGGCACAATCAACAAAGCAAATAGACAACCTTCAGAATGGGAGAAGCTATTCACATGTTATGAATCAGACAAAAGGTTAGTGACCAGAATATACAAAGAACTGAAGCAAATCAACAAGGAAAGAATGAATAATCCCATCAGTTAATGGAAAAGCTACATGAACAGAACCTTTTCCCAGGAAGACAGATGACTGGCTGACAAACCCATGAAACAATGCTTATTGTCTCTAATCATCAGAGAAATGCAAATCAAAACTACTTTGAGGTATCACCTAACTCCAAGTGAGAACAGCCCACATCTCAAGGTCCCAAAGCTGCAGATGCTGATGTGGGTGCAGAGAAAAGGGAACACTTATGTATTATTTGGTGGGACTGCAAACTAGTACAGCCTTTTTGGAAAGAAGTATGGAGAATCTCCAAAGAGCTAAAGTATACCTTCCATTTAATCCTGCAATTCCATTACTAGGTGACTACCCAGAAGAAAAAAATCATTTTACCATAAGGACATTTGCACTCAAACATTTGTAGTAGTTCAATTCACAATTGCGAAGATGTGGAAATAGCCCATGTGCCCACCAACCCATGAGTGTAATAAAATGTGGCACATGCGTACTATGGAATACTATTCAGCCATACAAAAGGATGGAAGCATCACATTTTTTGAATTTACCTGGATGAATTTGGAGAACATTCTCCTAAGCAAAGTATCTCAAGAATGGAAAAGCAAACATCTCACGTGCTCAGTACTAATCTGAAACTAGCAGATCAACAACTACAAGCCACATGAGAGAAAAATACAGTTAAATGCGAGAAGAGGTAGGAGGAGGGGGCTTGGCACGTTCTCACCTTTCAGGCACAGTGTGGGGGTGTGTGGCTCACTTCCCCAGTGAAGGACTCAACTGCAGCTCGGACTTTGGACTTTACCTCACAAATGTAAATAATGTAACCCAATCATATGTGCCCTCATACTAATCCATTAAAAAAAGGTACAGTTTTGTATATGTTGTTTAGAAATATTAAGATTTACAAATTACGAATTTGATAATTCTCTACTGTTGCCAATAGTTTTTTTAATCATTTTATCTCTGAAACTGTTTTCAAAATACCTTTCTTTTACCTTGGCTGATAGAAAGTTCAGCTTTAGAAGCATTGCATTCCTTTCCATTTTAATGTTATATATGCAAGCTGATGCATATGCTTTTTGAAGCTTACTTTAGTGATAAATAAAACATACACGTGATGCAAATAATTCTTTGCCCAAGCAAAAGTGAATGTTTTAAAGTTGCATTCTTCAGACATTAGTCACATTCACTTACCAAATTGCAAAGATTAAATTTATTTTAGTGTAAATGTTTTAATTTATTTTTAATTGACGAATAATAATTGTGTACAAATAATAATTATAGGCTATAGGCAAAATTATTTGTTTTATGCTGTGATGGAACTTTGAATATGTTTCTATTGATCTACTTGATAAATTATTTTAGAGAATTGAAAATGTTTGCATGGTTTTCCTACTGAAAATTCTAAGAATTAAGTTTTACTAAAAATGCCAGACTGAAGTTTGGGAATCAATATTGCAGCAAAACAAGGAAAGAGGAAGACCATGGACTCAGGAAACAGGGTAACCAGCCCAAGAGAGAGGGAAGGGGAACCATTGTTGTCACTGGGTTGGTCCCAGCACAGCTCTCAGGGGTGGGAAGGCAGAAGTTCTGAGCTCATGACAAGTTTATGGAAAAGTTAGTAAAAAAGTGATTACTAATTCCACACACCAAAATTGGCTGAAAAGAAAAAATTATCACAGTATACCATTCAGCAGTGAGCAGCATTTAAAAAATCATAGTAACATCAGTGTTTAATACTGGCTCACCCCAACTGTGTTGTGAGTGCACTGTGAGTCTGGGGGTTGGGAGGTGTCTGTGCGTGTGTGTGCATGTATGCACCTGGTAGAGGGCTGGCGAAGGCGGCCAATCCTTGTTTGCCATAGTAAGTGGACAGTAAGTAAAGTAAAACTGAAATGTCAAGGAGGAGCAAGATATAAAAATGTAATTTAGAACTATGGAAGTACTAAGCAAAGAAATGCCCAGAAGAGTTGAAAGGGGTGCTCATGAGCTGGAAACAGGACTGAGAAGGACAGGAGAAGAAGTTTTAGAATAAGCTTCCTTTGAGTCTTTAATAATCCTATGTGCAAATATGACTAGAATTAAAAACGCATAATTTTAAGAAGCACAGCAGGCAGGGGGAATTTATAGGGAGTATTGGGGAAGTCTTCTTAATGCAATGTGAACATTTCCCAGGGAGGGGCCCTTGAAGTATTTAAGATTGTCCTGAACTGGCCTTTTAAGAATGCTGGCAGCAGGGCAGGGTTGGGGAAGTGTCCTTAATGCTTTAGTGAAAGGTTTTGGGCAGAAGAACTGCTGGGCACTGCTTGTCTTGAGTATGTGGTGCCCTTATCAACATCCTGGACAGCACTTGGCAGTCAGCCGAGGTGGGCTGTCAGGCCTCATCTGTTGACCTGCAGTGGCCAGGGATGGGGCTGCCCCCATGGAGCTACAGGGGGAGCCCAGCTTTGGGTTCCACACCATGCTGTGGCACCTCAGGGACTACTCCAGGCACCATGCCTCAGTTTCCTCATGTGTAAAATGGGACCATAAAAACACCCACCCTGTGTTGGTCATGAGGAGTGAGTGAGTTAATGTATGTACTGGTTTAGCAGTCAGTGTTAGGGTTCCAAAGGGATGAAAACTTGTTTAGAAACTTTATTTCGGAAAGACATTTAATTCTACAGAAACATTGTTAAGACTAGTACAAAGAACTCCCTCACCAATGATAATATTTTCCCACATTTGCTTTTTCTCTTCCACATAAACATACTACTACTACTAATGGATATAAAAAGGGAAAATGATCAATTTCAGGAAATTTCACATTTTATAAAACTCGTGTGATATAGAGTCCAGTGTTAAGCTATGTTGGTTGTTTCAGAGCCATCTGTAGAGCAGGTCTTCTAGCCCAACCCTGGACCAGTCCCATCTCTTAGTCCCATTTCTGTAGCATCTTCTAATCTGGAGCAGTTCGTTACCCTTCGTCTTTCCTAAGTTTGACATTTTTGAATCTTTTGTCAAATGCCCCTAGATTTTGGTTTGCTGATACTTCCTTGTGATTATGTCCCGTTTGGGCAACTTTGGCCAGAACACCCCATCCAGTCAGGGGCATGTGATGTCAGCGTGCCCATTGGAAGTGATTTTAAGCCCGTTGCAGGATGGAGGTGGTTGCCTTTTGCTGCTGGAAAGCTACTTGTTTTCCCTTTTTAGTTAATAACTAATTTGTGGGGAGGTATTCTTGGGGACTGTGCATGTGTATCCTGTTCCCCAGTGTATTTACCTGACAGTCCAGTTGTTTACGGACTCCTGGTGAAACTCCTTCTGAAGTTCAGCTGCAGGTGAACGTCTTCATTGGTGTTTAGCCAAAAATAAACCAAAGTTCATTTTTTGGCTGCCAATGTGAAATTTGTCATTGAGAAATATACTGGTTTTATTCTGTTTGGGACAAAAATACTCTTGCTGGTTTTGAACTCAAGAAAGATCAGATTCATTTATTTCAGTGTTTTTTAGCCTTTTCTGCTTCACGGCACACTTGTACCAATAGTTAAACTTCTGTGGCATACCTAAATTATATTGATCAAAAAAAAAAAAAAGAGTAAAAAAATAATATACTTACTGTGCTTTGAACTTCTTTTGAAAATAATTTAATTTTTTTTTTTTTTTTTTAAGACAGAATCTTAATCTGTCACCCTGGGTAGAGTGCTGTGGCATCACAGCTCACAGCAACTTCCAACTCCTGGGCTTAAGTGATTCTCTTGCCTCAGCCTCCCAGGTAGCTGGGACTACAGGCGTCTGCCACAATGCCCGACTATTTTTTTTTTTTTTGGTTGTAGTTGTCATTGTTGTTTGGCAGGCCTGGGCTGGATTCGAACCTGCCAGCTCTGATGTATGTAGCTGGCATGTTAGCCACTTGGGCTACAGGCACTGAGCCTGCAAATAATTTAATTAATGTTCTTTTTTTTTTTTTTTTTTTTTTTTTAGACAGATTCTCACATTGTCGCCCTTGGTATAGTGCTATGGCAACACAGCTCACAGCAAACTCCAGCTCTTGGGGTTAGGCGATTCTCTTGCCTCAGCCTCCCAAGTGGCTAGGACTACAGGTGCCGGCCACGATGCTGGGCTATTTTTTGTTGCAGTTTGGCCGGGGCTGGGTTTGAACCCACCACCCTCAGTATATGGGGCTGGCACCCTACTCACTGAGCCACAGGTACCACACTTGATTAATGTTCTTTAAAAATGTTCCAGGTGCACCTGTTGAAAATCACTAATCTATTTCTTTGTTTAGTAAGAATTTGTTGAGTGCTGACTATAGGCCAGACACTATTCCTGGTGCTGGGGATAAATGGTTAGAAAACAAAAACACAAAACCTAGACCACATTCTTGTCTGCTTGGAGGTTACTTCTAACAGGAGTCAGTCAGTCAGTGAAAAGTGAAGCAAAGCAAGTGGCGGAAGAGGTCGAGGCCAAGAGTCAGGGCTGCTGTTTCCCAGGCCTCAGAGCAGACCCCAGTGGGGTGAGGACTCGCATGGGCTCTGGGCTAGGAGCGTCTGCCAGCAGTGGAGCAGCTGGGGTGACTGGGGCAGAGGCAGCAGGGGACGGTGATATAGGAAGGTGGAGAGAGGGCCAGGACGAGGTGTCTGAGGGCCTTGCAGACTGCAGTGGGGAGCTGGTGAAAGCGTAGACAGTATGTGGTGGGCAGCTCCATCCTGACAGGCAAGGGCCAGCCTGGGCCTGGCTGGGCTTCTGGGGCAGGGAGTGGGCTGAGTGCCACAGTGGGTACCCTTGTCCAGGCAGGAGCGTCTCAAGAGAGGAAGGATGGCAGGAAGTGAGCCAGTTGGAAAATGAAGTCTTTGAGTATTCTCCTAGCTACTGAGCAGGCAGGTGGAGGGTGGGGTTTGGGGGGTTGGGGAGGGCGGGCTGCCTTCTTGCTCATAGGCTGGGACAGTCCTGGAGACCTAGACAGATGGGGTAGGTGCACAGGCCTGGGGGCTTTCTGATCTGGAATAGCTGTGTGCCGGGCCTGTGTGTCCACTGCCAGCAGTCAGGCTGCTCCCAGATCGTCCCATCCCACTCCCTCTGTGGCTTCCTCCCCACTGCCGCTGCCTAGCCTGGGCAGCTCAGTTAACACTGAAAAGCAGAAGGGCTAGCCTTCGTGGGGCCCTTTTCTGTGTGTGAGGCACATTCCAAATCTTTCCATCAACTCATTTAATTCTAACACTAGCCCTCCTAAAATACATGCTGTTATTATCATCCTAGGGTGTACAGGTGAGGTGACTAAAGCAATGGAGAGGGTCGCTTCAAGGTCACACAGCTAATAAGTGTGGAGCTGGGACTCGCACCAGGCTGATTGGCTCCCAGATCTGTCCTGGTCTACTGGTTACACCACAGAGACCATGGGGTTCTCCTCAGACCCACTGCAAGGGTTAGGGGGCAATATTCCATCTATTTGAGATTGTTTTGCCTGCTGTGCAGATGGTTGTAAGGGGACCTTTCTGCCTCCCTTCCAGGGTCAGAGCTCCAGGAAGGGGGTGACATTGATTTAGCACCTCCAGTCATCCAGATAATGTGTTTTGTTTAATGCTAACAGCAACTTTTGTCATGAAGCAGATTAGATGACCGCCCTGTAACAGGTGAGGACGGTGAAACTCTGAGAGGTTAAGGCTCCCAACATAGGGGGAAGCTGAGGTGGGAGAATCGCTTCAGTCCAGGAGTTGGAGGCTGCAGGGAGGTGCAAAGGAGGCTGCAGGGAGCTGTGATAGTGTTCCTGCACTCCAGCCTGGTGATAAAGCAAAACCCTGTTTCAAAAAGAGAAAGAAGACACGTGCCCAAGGGGACAAGTCAGTGAAGGGAGTCGTGTGGCCAGCTCTTCTGTGTCTCCCCACTGTGCTGCATTGCCTCCCAGGGCTGGGGGATGGGGACCTGTGATGCTCACCAGAGTCAGGCACTTGAGCTGTCAGTTTTCTATACCCCACTGGGTTTTGCAAGAAGAGAGGGGACTGGAGGACTGGCTGTAGTATGCCAGAGCCCCAGTCTGGGAGAGGAGGCCTTGGTGCAGTGTTACCTTGGCCACACATCACAGGTGTTCTTGGAGCAGTCCTTGAATCCTGGCAGCCCTTGTTACTTATTGTGAAAAGGGGGGTTAAAACCTCCTGTACGCAGCTAGTGGTTCTTAGCTGGTCGTGAAGTATGTGGGTACATGTGTTACAGTGGATGTGCTAGGCTTCTGCTCTCACTCCGGTTTCCCTGGGAGAGGATGTCTGAATCTTGAGTCAGGGGGGACCCTGGGTCTTCTGAGAAGTATTCCAACAGATTTTGAAATACCGTTTTCTTTTCCTGCTCCTGAGGTCCATGTTGGAGTACTACATACAAATATTAGAGTAATAATAGTTGTACCAGATGTCACTAAAAGTAAGGGAAAGCACTTAACCAAAACCAGGTGGGGTTGGACCAGGGTGCTGGCCCAGAGTCTGTCTCAGAAAACTACAAGATGTCCTTCTTATTAAACTGTGGTTCTCAGCTGGGAACAACTCTGCTCTCCAGGGGACATTTGGCAATGTCTGGAGACATTTTTGGATGTCACAACTGAGCGGAGGGCACTCTTGGCATCCAGGCAGTGGCCAGGGGTGCTGCTAAGGACAGCCCTACAGCAGTGAATGTCTAGGCCACAATGTTGACGGTGCCGAGGCTGATAGACCCTGGACAAAAGTAACCAGCACTTAGGCAGGGTGGCTCTGTGCCAGTTCTGAGTGCTTCACAGGTAATTAACTGCTAATCCTCCCAGCCTTGTGACATAGGAGCTATTGCTTATCTATTAGACCCGTGGTTCTCAACCTTCCTAATGCCTCCTAATGCCATGACCCTTTTATACAGTTCTTCATGTTATGGTGACCCCCAACCATAAAATTATTGTTGTTGCTACTTCATAACTGTATTTTTGCTACTGTTAGGAATTGTAATGTAAATATCTGATATGCAGGATATATTTTCATTGTTACAAAGGGGTTGCGACCTATACGTTGAGAACCGCTGCATTAGACAGATGTGTGGAGGGATGGCATGGGAGGTTTCTGGGCCAAGGTCCCACTCAGAGTCAGGAGCAGGCAGAGCCAGGACTTGAACTCAGGAGCCCAGCTGCAGGGCCCATGCTTTAAACCTCTGTGCTCTGCTGCTCTGCCCCTCATTAAGGGGCTAGTGGGCTTTAAACCACATTTGTAGTTTTGGGTCCAGAAAGCTACATATCTAGAAATTTGGCACGTGAGACGACTGGGAGACTGAAAGGTGGATAGGGGAGGGTTGGGACCATGTGATGAAGGGCCAGTGACCCTCTGGTGAACACCTGTACTTGACAGCTTCTGAGTATGGCTCAGCTCATGAGTAGATGGCACGAGACACCTCATGGGAGTGGGTGTGTAGAACTTCTTGGCCTTCGGCTCCCTGAGGGAATCAAAGCCAGGCAGGGATCTTCTTACCATGGTGCCTGTGGGAGGACAGTGTGCACTGCTCCCCAATCACAGGCCATGCTGTGTCATTGCAGATATAAAGACGACCGTGGTTTTCCCGGCCACAGAGAAACACCTGCAGAAGTACTTGCGCCAGGACCTCCGCCTGGTCCGAGAGACAGGAGAGGACTACAAGAACGTCACCTTACCCCACCTGGAGTCCCAGAGCCTCAGCATTCAGGTGACTGGCCACGTGTCTCAGATGCTTCTATGGCCAGTATCTCTTCCCACAAGCATCTTTTGAGGGCTGAGCAGAGGCTGGGTGCTGTGCTGGGCAGTGGGGGCATGGCAGAGTCCCCATCTCGTGGAGCCCACATCACGCACACAGTCAGCTAGGGCCCAGGTACACGAGGGGCTGTGTGTGGGGGAGAGGACCTGTGTTCTGTGTGGGAAGCTCACCCCCCTTCATTCACTCCACAGAAGCAGGCCTTGTCCCTGGTGTCAGTGCAGGGCTTCCATTCACAAGCTGGCAGAGGCTTCTGACAGGGCCAGGTGCCAGGCTGTTTAGCTCAGAGGTCTTGACTCCTCTTTGGGCGTAGGCCCAGCACCAGCCAGAGAGTCGACCTGGAGTTGGCCTCGTGTGAATAATCACAGTTAACATGACTGATGCTTATTTATCAGTCTCCTTGCCCGCTCACTGTCTCTCGCTGGGCCCTTCTTTGTATCACTCACTCTTGTTCACTTTGAGCATCTCTTACTTGCTCTCCCTGAGAGATTCAGGTCACGTGGTGAAGCGTGCTGTGTTTGGAAAGCTCATCACCACTCCTCCCTGACCCAGGAGGGAGCAGTGCTGGGTGTGCAGGTGCAGCGGGTAGACCTGTGCCAGGGACAAGTGAGGAAGGGAGGTGGGAGGCCTGCGTGCAGGCAGTCCCCTTCCCCTGGCCGGTTCCACAGGCTGCCTCTGTGTACGCTGGCTTGATTGTTTTTTTTAAAAGTCCTAGCACTGGTTCTGTCTTCTAAGTGAAAAGGGACTGTCTCCATCTTCCCAGACAGCTTCTGCTGTGCTCTTGGAACTCACGTTCTGTTATGCTGGTTGCTGTATCTGGAAGTGAAAAGAGGAAGCCCTGGTACGGTTGGTGTGACTCATGGTGTGCTTTCTCATACCCCATTACACAGTTCCACGTGTAAGAATGCCACAAAACTCTACTCCTCATCTAGCTCCTGACTGACACGAGCACTCACTCGTTCTTTCTTGGCTATCTAGCAGTGTACAGCACTCAGCGTGACTAAGTCTCTGCATATACTGAGTATCTGTGTGCCTCCGGCCCTGGGATGGTGGGATAAGCCCTCGGTGGCTTATCAAGCTGCCATGGGTGATGTAGAGGGATTCTGACTGGCTCAGATGGTGGGGACTTCACAGGGAGGGGGCCTTCCTGTTGGGCGTTAGGGGAAGACAGATGTTCAGCAGGTGTCTGAGGGAGAGGGAGGAGCAGGTGTAGAGGGACAGAGGGCTGTGCCCACCTGACAGCGGACGGGGGTCTGTGGGAGTTTGGTGCCTGGGACTTGGAGTCCTAGATGGTGCTGAGAAGGCAGGCAGGGGCCGGGAGCGGTGTGTGGGGACCTTGTCCAGGCAGCCAGGAGTTCCTGAACCTTGCTATCATTAGGACTGCCTGGAGCCCTCTTCCATATTTGCTGAAGCTGCTCCTTCAGGGACTGGAGCTGGGAAATGTATGTTTTGTTTTGTTTTGAGACAGAGCCTCAAGCTGTCACCCTGGATAGAGTGCCATGGCATCACAGCTCACAGCAACCTCCAATTCCTGGGCTCAGCGCGTCTCCTGCCTCTGCCTCCCAAGTAGCTGGGACTACAGGCCGCCACAACGCCTGGCCATTTTTTGGTTGCAGCCGTCGTTGTTTGGTGGGCCTGGGGCTGGATTCGAACCCGGCAGCTCAGGTGTACGTGGCTGGCGCCTTAGCCCGTTGAGCCACAGGCGCTGAGCCGGGAAATGTATGTTTTTAATAAAAAGTCCCTCTGGGCTCGGTGCAATGGCTCACACCTATAATCCCAGAACTTTGGGAGGCCAAGGTGGAAGGATCACTTGAGGCCAGGAGTTTGAGACCAACCTGGTCCAACATACTGAGACCTGTCTTTACAAAAATGGTTTAAAAATTTGCTGAGCATGGTGTCATGCACTTGTTATCTTAGCCACGTGGGAGTCTGAGGCTGGATGATAGCTTGAGCCCAGGAGTCTGAGGCTGCAGTGACCTATGTTTGTAGCACAGCGCTCCAGCCTAGGTGAGAGAGTGAGACCTTGTCTCTGGAAGAAAAAAAAATACCACCTGTCCAGTATTTCTAACCACCATCAGATCTGAGAATGATTGCTAAAGGCAGTGAGGCCCCTCTGAAAGTTTTTTTTTTTTTTTTTTTTTTGTATAGACAGAGTCTCACTTTATTGCCCTTGGTAGGGTGCCGTGGCGTCACACAGCTCACAGCAACCTCCAACTCCTGGGCTTAGGTGATTCTCTTGCCTCAGCCTCCCGAGCAGCTGGGACTACAGGCGCCCGCCACCACGCCTGGCTCTTTTTCTGTTTGGCAGTTCAGCCTAGGCCATGTTTGAACTAGCCTCCTTCGGTATATGGGACAGGTGCCGCCCATCCCTCTGAAAGTTTTAAGCACGTGGTTGAGACGGTCAGAGTTACAGAATGAGTTGGGGCAGGGTTAGAGTAAGAACCAGCATGGGTCTGAACCGAAGCAGGGACAGTGAGGAAGTGTTCAGCAGCAGTTTCAGAGTGGTACCCTGGGCTGGTAGGTTGATGTGGAGAGGTGAAAGGTGGGCATGGGTGAAGAGTGTGGGCAGAGTCATTCGTGTACCAGAACAGTGGGTGTGGACACCGCAGTGCGTTTATGTGGAAGACAGTTTTATCGAGCACTTAGGTGCCACAAATGCTCTTGGCATTTTATGTGCATCATTTAATCTTCACAGCAGCCCTTTTGAAGACAGAACTCAGAGGCAAGCTGTCTGGCTCCAGCGTCCGTGTTCTTAGCTGGCAGTGTTAGCAGTAGGGGCTCTGGGTCTATAGCCTTGTGCCGTCCATAGAAATGCCTGTCTCTGAGTCATTCAGTCAGGCTTCAGCCTAGATCTGGTGTTGGGCTCCTGAGTCTGCTGTCCAGAGGCAGTGTGATATTGTCCTTAACTTCTGAGACCTGGCTTGACTGTCTGGACTGTGGGACTAACAGTCCCTCCCTTGTAGGGCGTAGTAGAGATTCAGAGGTGCCACACATCATGTGCCTGCAGTTAATTCCAGCAGAGTGATGCTGCAGGTAACCACCAGGGGCAGATGCAGAGAGTTAAGACCCCAGGAGGCAAGGCCAGGAAAAGCATGTCACATGGACATGTGTCCCAGATGACAGCCAGCAACACTGGGCTGCTTTCAGACAGCGGCACTCTGTGTCCTACAGCCCCCATGGGTCACGTGCTCTGTGTGCTCTGGTTCTTCTTCCTTTGTCCTCTGGGCTTTGGGCCTGGAGACTCCCTGCTGATGCAGGTTCCTGCATTTCTCTCAGAGGCCTGGGGTACGTCCCGTCCCAGAAGCCCAGCTCGTGGTGTGAACTTCCTGGTGCCTGCTTTCTCCCCACCTGCAAAGTGGGGGAGAGGGTGACAGCCCTCTCACAGGTTGCTGTGGCATCAGAGCAGTGCTGGGCAAGACTAAAGTCACTGCGCTCACTCATTCCCCAGCCTCACTCTGCTGCTCTTGTGCTGCCCCCGCCCACTGTGGAGCTCGAGCACACTGTTCCCTGTCCTCATCCTCTGTGAGAGCCTTGCCATCACCCCGCTGCATGTGGGCGCTGCCCCTCTGCTGACAGCACTAGGCTCCTTCACTTGTGTGTTTCACTGAAATGCCACTCCAGCCCTCACGGTGCCACCAGCCTGTGTTGCAAAAGAGGAGCCAATCGCTTGCTCAGGGTGACAGTGCTCTCTTCGACCCTCCCTGGGGCCAGGCTGTGTATGCAGTGCCTCTCTGGGGGGGGCACCTCTCTCCTTCACTTCGGGGATGCTTCAGGTTGGCTTTTTTCCTCTAGCATATTTCCAAGGAAATTTCAGGAGAGAAAAGAAGTTCCTACTGGTTTGTGGGATCACGCTTGGCTTTGGCCCCAGCACTGTGTGAGGAAGCAACTGCTGAGTGTCCCCAGACCCTCCCAGGAAGCAGCCCACCAGGGTCACGGGAAGGCTTTGGTCCTGCCAGGGGTCTAGAGGCTCTCTGAGCTGCAGTGTGTCCCGGAAGTGCAGGTGGTCCAGGCAGATAGGGGCCCCGCTGGGAGCCAGTGGCGTGGGGTGTGTGCTTGCCCTCAGCTCAGGGCATGGGGTGCGCACGCCCTAAACCAGTGCCTGCCCCAGCCGTAGGTGGTGCTGGGTTCTCTGAGAACTGTGGGTCAAAGGGCGGTGACACAACCAGAAACCCCGGGCTACCCTGAGAGATCTCAGTGAGGTCACTGTCTCCTTGTCTCCATGTGGCTTTCATTTCTGCTTTGTCACTTGGGGCCTGAGTCTGCTGCGCGTGCTGGTCCCTGGTGTCTACAGTGGCGCTGGGTGGGTAGTGTGCTGAGGTCTTGGCAGGCAGGAAACCCACGTGCAGTAACTCCTGGAAACAGAGGCCTTTGCTGCCCTGGTAGGTAGCTGGCTCGAAGGAAGCCTCAATGCCCTCTGCCTCCCACCTTCTTTGCCCGTGGTCCTAAATAGTGAAACAAGATCCCTGGAGACAGCTTCCCCTGAGGCCCATGGGCAGTGGAGGAGCTCACGGCTGTCAGGGTAGAGGTGGACCAGGCCTGTGAAAGCAGACACACCTAGCTGCCCAGGAGGAGCCTAAGGATCCTGGCCCTGTCTGAGCCTCAGAACCCCTTGTGTGGCTAAGAGGCCGAGTGTCAGCTGCAGTGGGAGAGGGGAGTTTCTTCTGGACCCCCAAGGGCAGATACTTAGGGACAGAACAGCCTGAGTGTAGACCCCCTGAGCTTAGTGGCCGTTTTTGGCTCAGTCACCCTTCATGGAGAGACAAGGAAGCTCACCTAGCCTGGTTTGGGAACCTGCCAAGGGGTAACGAGTGGGTTTGTGAATCACCTCTCTCCTCCTTCCAGTGGGTGTATAATATCCTCGAGAAGAAGGCTGAAGCAGACCGGATTGTTTTTGAGAACCCTGATCCCTCTGACGGCTTTGTCCTCATCCCTGACCTCAAGTGGAACCAACAGCAGGTACAGATTCACTGCAGGGCACCAGGCCCATGACTGCCGGCCCCGAGGTGTGGGTCCTTTGGATGCCCTTCTTTGTGGTATTGGCCCCTCTCTGAGCAGATTGTAACCAACCACCGAGGAGTGGCTGAGCTTCCACAGTGATAGCACGCACACCTGTGCAGGTGCTTTTGCTTTACTGAGTCTTCTGATAGCCCTTCTGGCTCTCCCTACCCACGAGGTGAAGATGGCATTGTCTGTGTCTGTGACCATCAGGCCACTCCTTACCCAGCCATGTGGCTTGGGCTGCCTCTTTTGCTTCTGTAGCACCTGGAGCCTTCAGATGGGCTTACATTCTCCCATTCATGGGTTTACATTCTCTCTATCCCCTAGATACCAACAGGTCCTCTAGGCCTGCTCTGAGGCACTGGCAGGCAGGAACCGTGGCAACCAGCCCAAGGAGTCCCTTGCACTCCTCAATAGCAGAGCAGGTTTCCAATGGCCAGGCCTCCCTTCGGGCCCCTTGGCTCCCCATTCCCTGGCCCCCAAGTGCCCCCCTTCTGACCATCCAAGGGCCAGGCCTCCGATACTCCCAGGTGCCTCTCTACAGTCCTCCATAGCTGTTCCCCTCTCCACCTTCTTTCAGGCCAGTACACCACCAAAGTTACAATTGACCTAACCCCTCTGTTAGATAGCATAGAAACTTTTATACCCTGCAGGATCAGAACCAGGCAGAGCTAATGTGTCACAGAAAGTGCCATTCACACCACACCCTGCAACAGGAGAAGGGCCAGGAGAAGGCGGAGGCAGGCAGACATGGGAGTGTTGGGAGCAGGTAAACGTCCTGTCCTCCAGTTTCACTCTTGCTGTTCTGCTCTAGATGGGCCCATCTGGTTTTGGTGCCCCTCAGGTAGTCATGAGATGTGGAAAACATGACCGCATCTCTGTGAACATCCACCTTTTGCTTTCTCAGTTGTGGCCTGCCCTTTGATCTGGCAATTTTAGAAATGCCACACCACTCCTCCACTGCCAAAATAGCGAGGATTGGGGGCCTGCAGCTGGAGTAAAGGGATGGGATTTTGCCAGAGCCACGCAAGTGAGCATCACTGGTCTCTGGACAAGAGGCCTGTGGCAATTCCTGAACATGGCCCAAGGGCTGGTGGGAAATTGGCAGGAGTTGCCAGAAGTTCCAGCATCAAGTGATGATTTCTTAAAGCCAAGTTAAGCTCAAAGAAGAAGGCTCCTGATGTGTGGGGTTCCACAGTGAGAAACTAAGAGAGCACTGTGCCCACTCTCTTCCCTGCAGCTTATCCCTGCCTGTGCCTGCAGAGCTGAGATGAAACTGAGGCAGAGATCTGGGCTGTGGGCAGTACAGCCTCCATCACTGAGAATCCCCCAGGGATGGGGTGGGGCAGGAGGAACACCTGCTTTGCAAGACTCCTGAAGGCTGAAGAGCAGTGTGAAGACCAGGGAGGGGTAAACCAGATGGCCTTGTCCATCTCTGCTCCAGAACCCTGCATGCATTTGAGCCCATAGCACTGAAAACAGAAGCACTCCCTCCTTCTGACCCAGTGCTGACAAGTTCCGCCCTACCCACCTTGGAGCTGCCCCTCTGTCCTCCATAAGTCAGGAGGGGCTTTAGGTACAGCAACTCACCCTCAGGCTGTGGACTGCCAGCTTATTCCAGTGTCCTGAGTCCTTGATGTGTGACAGCACTGAACTCAGGGGCTCCCTTAGAGTGAGACAGTGTGTCCAGCAGGAAGAGAGGCTGCATCTGGGCATCTATTCTGTGTCCTTGGGTAGGGAAGGACTGAGGAGAAGCAGGTGCCCTGACACTGGCTTTGAGGGGTTTTCCTAGCCACCTTAAATCTCCTGTCACTTGTCTTGGAAGCTGCTGTCCCCAAACCGATGGCCCTGAATTAAAGAGACTCCTCTTTTGTTCTTCTCTCTGTCTATTCAGCAAATGTTTATCAAGTTCCTGTTTGCTGGACACGATGCCTAGGAGTTACAGCATGTCTCCTCAGTTGTCTAAGAGCACCTGTGTGGCCTTTTTCTTTTTTGTAGGTTTAGTTTAAAATACTCTGGTCGCTGTTCCCTTGCCCTCCTTTTGAGAAGATCTTTGCACATTGTGTCTATCAGCCCATATTCCAGGCGCATGTGTGTGTACAGACACCTGTGTTTCAGTTCCTGTGGCTTAAGTTCTTTGGTCTAAAGTTGTCAGATTGGGGAATTCTTCCTTCAGACCATGCCTGAGGTTGAGAGCTAGCTGTCCAGCACTCTAGCCATTCCTTGTCTCACTTCTTGCCAGGAAACTATCACTTAGATTTTATTGTATTCCTTATTAAAAAAGACTGGTTCCCAGGCCGGGTGCAGGGGCTCACTCCTATAATCCCAGTGCCCTGGAAGGTGGAGGTGGACTGATTGCCTGAGCTCAGGAGTTCCAGACCAGCCTGAGCAAGAGCAAGACTCTACCTCTACTAAAAATAGGAAAACCAGCTGGGCGTTGTGGTGGGTGCCTGTAGTCCCAGGCAGGAGGATTGCTTGAGCCCAGGAGTTTGAGGTTGCTGTCACCTATGATGCCACCGCACTTTACCCAGGGTGACAGAGTGAGACTCTGCCATAAAAAAAAAAAAAAAGTAATTCCTAAATTCCTATCTATGTAGCAGGGGTATGTGGAACATCTTCTGGGTGAAGGACTCAACTACAACTTGCACTCTAATCACAACGCAAACACTGTAATCTAATCATATGTACTTCTACATTAATCTGAAAAAATTTTTTTAAAAGATAAAAAATGCTTAAAACAAAAGAGACTGATGGTTTTTGTCTTTCCAGTATGACTGTAGGGCTGCCTCTAGGGTGCCCGTCTGATACCCTCACCTGCCCCTCGTCTAGCTTTTTTCAGATTATTTCTCTGGGCTAGGAGGCTGTTTGGCTGCCTGCAGAAAATCTTGGGTCATGTCTGATGTCAAAGAATGGATCTTTTTCCCCTCTGGCACCCAGCCCCAGGCTCTACACCTCATTCCATGCCAGTGGAGCAGAAAGTTGCAATTTGTCAGTAGACACCATCTAAAAACAAATGCTAAAGTTATGTGGGAGTCCCTTGTCACTGACACATAAAATAGCCAACTTGTACATTCACCCTGCCCATGTCCCAGTGTTCAAGGTTCTCTCTGGCTGCAGAGAGGGTAAAGGTCCCAGGCACAGGACATGAGAGGGGAGAGTCCAGAGGGGCCTATGGGCGAAGCAGTCCTGGTAGGCTCAGCTCAGTCCTGTGCTGTAGCCTTCCTCCTGGGTCATCTGTAACTGGCCTGGGACAGAGTGTCCAGATTCCTAGAACCCTGGTGGGATTGGTGCTTATGGCATGAAGAGATGATGGTACAGTTGAACATCAGTCATATGGAACGTCCTTTTCTCAAGTCCCATGTGGGGGCCTGCAGCTTGGTTGGGTGACTCATGGTGTCCAAATTATCTCCACAAGGAGGCCAGCAGCTCAGACTGCAGGGCTGGGTGCTACTGGTCCCCAGTGCCTTGCCACTGGGAGGGCCCTGGAGTTGGACCTGCCAAGCACAATTGACGGCCGGGCAAGGCCAGGGTTGCTGGGTGAGAGGAAGAACACATTTGCTCTCTGGCACAACGTCTTAATTGACTTTGGTTTTTTGCTCTGTTGTGACCTCCAGACTCTCAGCCAGGCCCTGTTCAGGAAGGGCTGTCCATGAACTTGTTGAGAAAGGGGAAAAGAGAAACTTGTCAGCCACTCTGGTGTGATCTTTGCTGAGCTGGCCTGGGCCTCCCTTTCGTCCTTCCCATGTCCCCACACCCCTTCACGTGCCTTTGACTCTAGCAGATCAAGTTGCTCACTCTCCCATGTTTGCCATGCTTTCTTACCATCGAGCTCTGCCCTCACTGGTCCCACTTCCTGACTGTCATTTCTCCAAGCTCTGCCTCTTTCCAGACCCAGATCTTCTGCCTTCTCCTCTGGGAGGCCTCCCTGGGGTGCCCGCCTAGCTAGTCTTTCCCTCATCCTGTGCTGTTGTCACAACATGTCCTCATGCGTATCACTTATGTGTGATTAGACTGTAAACCCTTGGAGGAGTGGTGCTGCCTTTGGCTCTTTTTGTGCCTGCCCCCCACCCCCGTCAGCTCTGTGGGGTGAGTATACAGATGTTCCCATGTGACACCCTTTAGCAGGAAGCATTTACAGAACCCTGGGCTGTCCAGGGATGTGTCCTGCTGTGGGTCCCTCGGCCTAGCTCTGGGGGTCCTTCAGGCCTTGGGCAGGGCCTTCCTGGCTTTCTGACAATTCCAAGGGTGGCAGCCTCCCTGGTTCTGCTGCCTGCTGAGCCTGATTTCTCCTTGATTTCTGTGCAGCTCGACGACTTGTATTTAATCGCCATCTGCCATCGCCGGGGCGTCAGATCGCTGCGGGACCTCACCCCAGAGCACCTGCCGCTGCTCAGAAACATCCTCCGCCAGGGGCAGGTGAGCTGCTTCTATCCCACGTGGACCCAGAGAAGCTGGATCCAGATGCCAGTGGTCCCCTAGGCCCCTTTCCTCACCCTGTCTCAGGAGGAGGCTGCTGCGTTCTGGACACCAGACTCGAAGACCCTGTTAGTGCTCTGTAGTGATTCACAGGCTCTTGTCCTGCCCTCCTCTCCAGCTTGACTTTCAGCCTCCTGTTCACACCCTCAAGCTCACCTTCCTGGCCCTTCTCTGTAGGCCCACTTGGGATGCACTTCTGGTCCACACCCACTCTGATCCTTGAGTGCTGGCCCTTTCCCACCCCAGGGTCCCCTCATGACAACTGCATCAGCCAGAGGAGTTCCTCGGAGACGTGGGCACATGGTACTTTCTCGTCTAAATTGAGGGCAGATTCTATCTGGGATATTTGTTGAATGAAATTACAGGGGTGCTAAAGGGAGCTCCAGTGGCAAAGGGGGAGATGGAGGAAGTGTCCAGACCCTGGGTGGTTGTCTGGGCCTGATGTTTTGACCCTAACCAGCTGAGTGGCTTGGGACAGGTCACTTCACTTCTCTGGAACCTCAGTAACTATATGGGTTCCCTTCTAAACTCTCCATTCTGTGGAGCTGAGCCTCTGAAGCCGGAAGACCAGCGTGCTGTGGCAGGGGCGACAATCATAAGGACACACCAGTGCAGACCTGAAGGAAGGGCTCTGCCTGGACCCAGCTCCCTACTGCCATGCCTCTCCCCTCCACCCCTCTCACCTGTGGATACCACAGGTGGCAGAGAACAGTGTCTTCCTCCCAGAGACATGACCTACACTGGCAGCTCAAGCAGCCTCCACCAGACAGGCATCCCTGTCTCCCAGGGAGCCTTCAGGGTACCTTGGTCCTGCCCTTAGCCTACTGCTGAGGCCCCTGGGGTATGTGAGCTCTTCACCTCTGACCTCCTCAGGGACTTGCTCCCAGCGGACATCAGAGGCTCCCTTTAGTTCCAAGCCCTGGAGGCTCCAGAAGGTGGAGGTTGGTAGGAAAAGACCGACCCCTGAGCAAGACAGTGGTGGGCAAAGGGAACAGGGCCAAAGAAATGCTTTCCTCTTCTGAAAGGCACTGAGACAGCCCTAGTCCGTGAGGGAGCAGCCTGTCCACAACCTTCCCCATCCTTTCTCCTTTGCCTGAGTCCTTAGCACAGCCCCACCCCATCTCCATCGTGCCCAAGTCCCACACTGTTCTGCACCTCCCCGAGGACTCCCATCAGTCGCCTCTCCTCTCAGCCTTCCCTGCCACTCTTGGAGAGCTGAGTGTGTCCTCAGCATCCAGAGGAGGGCAGTCCCACGGTCCTGGGAGCCTAGGGCCTGACCCTCGGTGCCAGGCCTTCCTACATCTCGGCAGCACCTGTCAGAGGACGCCAGTGTCCCGGCCAGCCTGGACAGGGAGCCCTGATCCAGGACACTGGTCCCTTCCTCTGGGGGAGAGAGTGTCACCCAGCTTTGCTGCCACCACCTGCCTTAGTGGATTTCCTAGAGGAGAAGACAGAGGGATGTGAATGAACACTGGGCAGAGCTATTGGAAGGGTTTCTCTTA
The DNA here is from genome assembly GCA_963573935.1 of Arctocebus calabarensis. NCBI lineage: Eukaryota > Metazoa > Chordata > Mammalia > Primates > Lorisidae > Arctocebus > Arctocebus calabarensis. The sequence continues at coordinate 45,893 of CAUYON010084147.1, read as the reverse complement.
GCTGGGCCAGGCTGGCTGGGGACTAAGATGGGAGGAGGGCCTAGGTGGGATGTGGGCGCAGGGTGGGCCCCGTGATAACCCCTTGCCTGCTCACCCTTCCCAGGAAGCCATCCTGCGGCGCTACCTGGTGCGGGGAGACCGCCTGCGAGTGTACCTGCACTACCTGCCCTCCTACTACCACCTGCACGTGCACTTCACCGCCCTGGGCTTCGAGGCCCCTGGCTCGGGGGTGGAGCGGGCTCACCTGCTGGCCGAGGTGATTGAGAACCTGGAGTGTGACCCCATGCATTACCAGCGGCGCACACTCACCTTTGCCCTCAGGGCTGACAACCCCTTGCTCAAACTCTTGCAGGAAGCCCAGCAAAGCTGAGTGGGCTGGGGGACAAGAGCACAGATGGGTGGCCCCTGGGAAGGGAGAGGCTGGGATTTTTATCTCCATGTGAATTTTCTAAAAATGTCTTTTGTACTTGCTTATTCCTGGTATGTGAATAAAGTATCAGGCTCACTTGGTGTGGCTGGTGTGGCCGGGGTGGGGGGTCAGGGCAGAGGTGAGGAGCATGGCTGAACAGAGCCTGTGGGAAGGCCTCAGCTGCCCTGGGAGATGTCGGGCTTTCTCTAGAACCCTGTCCACATCAGCTCCTGTCCTGACTCTGCCTCTTCCGATCTGTCCCCTTCCAGCCCTGCCACCACAGCCTCCTGTCTCCCCTGCCAACTTTCCTTTGAGGAGTTTCCCCAAAAAAACAAATTGAGAAGCTTTCAGGAAATAATTTGTAGAGGTTTTTGGTGGTACTTCCGTCTTCCCTCCCAGCACTGAGGTCACACCTCCCCACATGTGAGTCAGTCTTGTTGATAAACTTGGTGTTGACGGGGGACAGGGTATTGATGCCTGGAAGTGGGAGGGTTTAATAAGAATCATATGATGCGGGCGGCGCCTGTGGCTCAGCGAGTAGGGCGCCGACCCCATATACCGAGGGCTGCGGGTTCAAGCCCGGCCCCGGCCGAACTGCAACCAAAAAATAGCCGGGCGCTGTGGCGGGCGCCTGTAGTCCCAGCTACTCGGGAGGCTGAGGCAGGAGAATCGCTTGAGTCCAAGAGCTGGAGGTTGCTGTGAGCTGTGACTCCACAGCACTCCACCGAGTGCGATAGAGTGAGACTCTGTCTCCACAAAAAAAAAAAACCCCAAAACCCTACCCTTTTTAAAAAAAAAAAAAAAAAAAAAAGAATAAAGGGTTAGTGTGTGATTGTTATTATTCTGAGGAATTAATTTACTCCAATTAGTTTTAAGCTCATTAACAGAAATAGAAAGTGAAGCAAGGGAAGGGATGTCTAAGAACAGCCCTTCTTCAGATAGTCGTGAGGCCTTTCCACACCCTTAACAATTTGGCCACTGGAAATCAAACCTGGTTAAAAACTGAACAATGCGATTCCTGAAAGGCACATTAGTTCTTATTCTGGTTTCGGAAAGTAAAAAATAAACTATAATTTTCCTCACCATTGGAAATCTTTAAATTGAGCCTCAAGGGAACCCCAAAGCCAGAGAAATGATAGATATTGAGGATCACAAGAGGCTGGTTTTGCCTGGCTTGTATGGGATGCTTTAGAGGTTTCAGGAAAGCTCTGTTTTCTTCAGCAAGAAGCTTCCTTATTCAAAGTCATCGTGGCTGGTATCTGGTCATGACAGAAAGGCGTGTGTTTGAGTTCCTCTCCCCAGGTCTCCTTTAAATGACCCATTCATGCAGAAGGGTCAGTGCATTAAGCTAAATCTCATGGAAAGATGGATGTGACCTCCTTAGCACTGAGCCTTGTGGGGGGACTAGTACAAGACTATTTTGAAGACTGGAGCATAGCCTGGTTCGATAAATGTATCTCTGGAAAGAGTGCTGGGATGGCCATAAAGGTAGTTTATGGTGGATGGTGGAGGACATAGAGTTCAGACTTAGGTTTACAGGCATTGGGGAGATGTTGACATTTTCGAACAGAGGAATGACAGAATTGGATCTGTGTGACTTGCTGAAGCATGAAGGAGGAACTTGAAGAGGAAAGAATGAATGATGGAAGACAAGTTAGGAGATCCAGGTAAGAGATACAGAAGGCCAGAAAGCATGAAGGACACACACTCAGGCCCTCCAGGAGGATGGGCTGCAGGGCAAAGGCCCAGAGGCTTTGATCATGAGTAACCTATACAGACCAGCAACTGAGAAAAGGAGGGAGCAAAAACACAGCTCATTCCCAGGGTCTGAGACAACACATTTCATTTTAGACAAAAAAAATCTAGTGCTGATTTTAAAGACGATTGACTTGTGAGGAGCATAATTTGAATTTCTTGTAAAGTAGACATGGGTCAAACTCACACACTTTTGAACCAAGTGAGAAATCAGCAAGTGCGGCTGACTGGAGTTGAGGGCCATTGGGTTAGAGCACAAGCTCCAGTGAGGTGCTGTGGTCTGAGGACTGGGCCAAGGTTGCCTGATCACCCAATTTCTAAAAGGAAGCCAAGAGTCAGAAATATCAAATAAAGTCTCCTGATTCTGGAATGTTGGAACTACTTTTTTTTGTGGAAACTCTGAGTGAGCCAATCTCAGGTGTGTTTGCAGAGCAGCCATGCATTGGAGAGGGGAAGGACAAAGCTGAGGAATCCTGGAACAGTTGTTCAGGGCTTGGGGGGACCCAGCTAAAGCAGGATCTCTGGAGTTAATGTGTTTGAGCAGGTGTAATTTTGCTAGCACAGGGCTATATGCTGTGGGAGATACAAGCCACAGCTACAACCTTCAAGAAGCTGTCAGTGGAGCGGGGGCAGAGAAAAACGTAGCACACTGTGTGACTAAGGACTGCTGATAGTAAGATTCAAGAAGGGGAAGGTTCAGCATGGAACAGACAAGTGAAGGGAGGGTAGATGAAAGCTCTGGCTGTTACGTAGCCTTAAAGAGGAGGCAGAAGGTGTACAAAGAGCTAGATGGTTTTCTCCAAAGGCATTTCCAACTCAGCAGCTGCAATTCAGCAAGTTTTATGATTTCTCTAGGAAAGCAGGCATGGGGTTTTCCAGAGCAGGTGGAAATGAGTAAATTACAAGTGGAATCTTGTTCCACTCTAATGATCACTAACACACCAGTGTGGGCTACTTATTTTACTCTAGTTTTAAAAGGCTGTCTCTGTTCGAATTGCTAGGCCTTTGGCATCTTCAAAAGTAAAAATAAATAGATCAATGAACAAGTAATGAGAGAAGTCCCAATGCTTTACATCAGGAAATGCCACATCATCTCTCTAAAATAGTGAGATAATCCTGGAAGCTGGGACACCTTATCCAAGGTTGGTTTAGCTAGGATTGTCCTTGGAGAGTGAAAAGAGGTTACAGACAGCAAAATTCTCAGGATAGGAAGGGTGGTGCAAAAGGCAAGCTTTGTCATGTTCTTGGTAACTGGGCTTTGTGGGGGCAGCAGAATGTCACAATTTCCCTTGATGATATACTCTGTATTTGCTTCTTGATTTCTTGTCTTTCTTCCTCCTTTTTTCTGTGCCATTTTGTTTTTCAGAACTTCTGATGTTAACAAGGAGGAAAGATTTATTTGGTGAGGGATAAAGAAAATTGTGTCTTTGCCCTGAGTTGGTATCAATTTATTTAAATGAGCTTTTTACTGATAGGCAGAATCAATTTGTGAACCACATTTGATTACCTCGGTTCAATTACTGCAGAAGCTGCTTCCTGCCTCAGGTGAGGAAAAAGAATATATTTTTGCATTTCCTCTTCTGCAAGGAAAGACATGAGACTATAACAACCTCCCAGAAAACAGCGTGACATTTGTCTGACTGTTCCGTGTTGGGGATGGATGGTTCGTGGGGAAGGAAGCATTTCCAGAGCTAAGTTGCATTCTTTTCCATAGATAGGTGGAGATCTACATCTTCTGCCTTTTAAACCAATCTCCATTATGTTTGGGCGAAAATATCAGAACGCATTTCTCTCATAGCAGCATGAGTCCTCATACCTGATGCAGTTTGGAGATTATTAGGCTCTTATCTCTGACAACAGAAGGAGGGAATGAACTAAGGGGAGGAGGCCCACAGTACAGAACTCCAGAGGTTCGGCCCGGATTTCTCTGGGACTGTCAGCGATAAGTAGAGTCACGAGGTGGATTTAACTCAGGGTGCTCATTCTACCCCTGAGAACTAAAATAAGATCCCCATGAAAGACAGTGTCTTCTGCATTACAGTGGGGACTGTTTTATCGTGCACAACCAATGCATATTTGAAAGAGCAGTTAGAAATCTCATCCTTGAGAAGGCTAAAATACTAATAACATTTAATTGCTTTCTGGGTGCCTTTGAAAACTCACATTTCCAACAGTCTTTGGAGATTTGGTGAACTTTTTCTTTTCAATTTCCTCTTCTAAAAGGGTCTGTTTCCTCCTTCAGTGATAAAGTATAGGAATAATCACAGGATTATTCCTTTAGGTTAACACTAATAGTGATTGCCATACAAATTAAAAATTGCGATTACATATATGTCTTGAGTTACAAACATCCGAAGGAAAGTTTTCTTTCTTTTCCTTTTCTGTAAGTCCTAGCAAGGGCTGCTCTCTCCACACAGCAACTGAGATGACCAAATCAGAGAGCATTTATCGGTTGCTGGTGTCTGCTCAAAAATAATTCGCAGTTGAATTTATCAAAGGCATTGGGAATTTATTAGGTGCAATATATTGGGCTCTGTGTTTAAGATGTAAAGATGAGTGAAACACGTTACTTGCTGTCAAGAGTCTAATACTAGAAGGAGAGACGTGGAAACAGGGAATTTCAGTCTGATGTGGTAAGTGATAAGGCTTAAAATAGTGGAGTATCTTAACTCGGCCTGCACATCGAGGCAAGGCATGCTATGGAAGTTGATGTCTGACTATTAACGGAGCAGGAGGACATGAATAGAGAAAAGTGGGGAAGAGGAAACATCAGTGCACATAGGACCATCTATCATTGGCATTCATGGATTACTTTCCCTGTGGCAACCTCTGTGCCTTGCACACATTCAGTCATAGATGTCTCACAAAACCCTCCAGGTTGGATATGCTTAAGTCTATTTTATAGATGAAAAAAATGAAGGCTTAGTGGGGCTAATTAACATTAATATTGCTACTATATAGGAGAGACAAGATTTATTTATTTTTTAATTAAAATCGTAACTGTATACATTTATGGGGTACAATGTAATGATTTGATATACACTGTGGAGTGCTTAAATCAAACTGATTAACAAAGCCATCACCTTTAAATGAAGACCTGATTCCAAAACTCAACTGCCTACCCATGGTAGCACACTGCTTCTCTGGTCCACAGACATGAATTGGTAGAGTTGCTTCCACCAAACAGAAAAATCTCATAGTCTCTTTATATGAAATCCGTATACACCTATTTGGCAAAGAATAGGGAAGAGTACAGAAAATTTAAAGTAGAAAGTCACTGGGTATTGAACATTAACAAGAAATTATGCAATAAGGAACTCAAATGATAGAGTAAGCTAAAGAGAGTAGAACAATTGACTTAGTACACTGCTTAAAGCATAGATAAATGCGTGACTAGCTGTGTCAAGTTTTGTAGGCTAAAGCTAACCCCAACTCTTCCATCGCTTCCTCAGGCCCAGCTGCACTGGCCCACCCTTTTGTTCCTCCCGTCTCCAGACCTTCTTTCTCTTGCAGGCCTTTGTGCTCACTCTGTCTCTGTCTGAAATGCTCTCTCTCTCCATCTCCTCTTCTTAATCCCCCCAGGCATCAGCTCAAATGTCACCTCCTCAAAGTGACCTTCCCTGACCACAGAATGAGCCCAATCGCTCTTTGTCAAATTGCTCTATTTCATTTTCCCATCACATTTATTGCTCTCCAAAATGCCATATTTATTTCTAAATTTATTTGTGTTCTGTCTGCCTCCCTCCACTAAGATGGTAAAGATTCTGTCTTGCTCACTGCTGTGTTCCCAGCTGCTAAAATAATGCTTAGCCCACATATTTGTGGAATGAATGTCTCTTGATGATTTAAATAACTTTGCAAAGTAGAATGGACATTTGTTTCGTAGTAATTTATAGAAAACGAAGTGGAACTCTTTGTGGTAAAATTCTATGTTCAAAGACAAAAGACGAATAAGTGAAAGAGCCAGGAATTGAACTCCAGTCTCCTTTCTCCACTGCACACCCCTCGTAGCATATCAGAACACTATTTGCTAACACCCCTCTCAGCATCTCAGAACACTATTTGCTAAGGTGCCTGCTTTCCTTTCCTCGTGGCTCTCACTTTATGGAGATGGATTTCAGTGAGGTTAAAAACTTTCTGCAATGACTACATTCCTCCATTCCCTACATCTACGTATTCCTCTTTCCTTCCTGAGATGGAGATTCCAGGTTGACTAGATGGCAGTGGGATGGAGGATGGATGGTCCCCTAGGATCCTGTGTCATCATGGCCTTGGCTATTTGGATGCTTGCTGTGTAGTCTGAGGTCTATTTCATTTCCTCTCTGGACCTGATAACTGAGGGGAATGTCCTGAATAATTTATGAGCAGGTGATTCCTAGGGAGGTGTTTCAATATGAAGTTGGTAATGCTGGCATGGAGGGTGGTGTTTGTGTGTGTGTGTGTGTGTGTGTGCTGGAGGGCTCTTTTAGAAAGATATCAAAAACTGAGGATACAGTTTTCTAGCTTTTTAAAGCTTGAACATAAAGTACTCAGGGTACCTACAGCTGAATTCATTTGTTCTTTGTGCACTGCTCAGTGAATCCCTACAGCCTGGAGTGAATGAAGATATTGGCTCAGACTTTTCTACTTAGATAACTGATTTAACTAAACTAAGCAAAAAGAATTATTTTTTGCATATTTTACATTTTAAATTGAGTGTTCAAAGTCTGATATATACATAAGTTCAGACTAATCACATATATTTTTTATTATTAGGAATTCATGGAGGGTACAGAGAACAGGTTACATTGATTGCATTGGTTATGTAAAGTCCCCCTCATAAGCAAAAGGAATTTTTGAACGATTTTCAAGGGGTGTACAGAATCCAAAAGAGCCTGAAGAATCAGGCATGAGCATGAGGGGAACGGAGAGAGGAGAGGGCGGCTTGGAAAGAGGAAGCGTGGTTCTGTCACAAGAAAACCCTAGTCAAGACCATCTCTACAGCCATGCCCATTCTGTAACAGAAGCCTGCAACCTGCACCTGTCCTCTTCACTGACTTACGCAGGGGTCAGCTTCCCGAGTGAGAGCACCTGTAGCTGTCAGGGGCTAGGGAGGAAAACAAAACAGAGACTTCAGTGTAGGGAACTGGTTAAATGGAAGTTGGAAGATTTCACTGTAAAAATGAACAGCAGGGCGACACAGATATAGTACCTGCAGAAGAAGCTGCCAGGCCTAGGACTGGGAAACATGGAGAAGTTGGTGTTGTCTAGAAACCTGGAGAAGAAGTGTAGAGCTGGGACCCAGACATTTTTGGGGAGGATGCTGGACAGCTTCTACTGGTGTCTCATGAGCTAGTATAGGAAGCACTCAAGGCTGGGCTCAGAGGTCAGAGGAGAGGTGTGCCCAGTGGGTTCCAGGACCACAGGAAGAAGCTGGGAAAGAACCAGCTGCTGGTGGAAGGATCTGCAGCTGCCAAGGTGAAGGGCAGCAGCTTGTCTGATGGTGAAAGGGGAGGAGCAAGTCGCCTCTTTCCTTTTCCCTGTTTCAGTTTCCATATTGGCAGAGAGCTGGCCATTGAGAAATACAGTCTTTGGGGCCCCAGGTCCAGCACTGCAAAGCTGGGTGGAGAAGGTGAATTTGGAGCTGAAAGACAGTAACTTGATAACTTGTAGAGAACCTGACATGCTTCCTTGGCAGAGCTTGGGTCACATGCTTGTCCCCTGGCTGTCCTTCCCTCCCTGAATATGGTCAACTGGAATTGTTTTTCCAATATTGCAAACCATGAGAAGTCATTCTCAGCAAGAAAATACAGGTGACAATAGGTAGAGGGAATGGATGCTGGGGAGGCAAAATGCCAACCATCCGCTGTGGTCTCTTAGTGGGAGATGTCTTGGTGGAATGCTGAATGTCGGCATCATTGCCCTTCTATATAAATATATGGACTTGACCCTTCTCGTCCTTTTACCACATTAAAGCTGGTTATTTATGTCAGGCTACAAATTGCAGATGCCCTGTTTAGGTGGAGATTATAAATCCCCCACTTGGAACTTTAATTGTAGCCAAATAAAGAAAAAAAAGTTAGGGGTTATTTTTTGGAGATTTATACAGGGCACTTAGAACCTGTTTATCTCGACAGGCAGAAAGATAGTTTTTAAAATGGATTTTCATGCTTATAGCTTCAAAACACAAAGCCCTATGCAGCTTCGCATTTGTTTTGCAAATCCTTTTCACACCCAAATTATTGTTTGTGGAAGGAGGGAGGAAAACAGCTTATAGCAGCACCCCTCAACTTCCCCAATTTCTCTATTTTATGCCTAAAGAGATACACACAAACATGTAATAGGTCTGCATTCGGAAGAATTCAATGCATGGTAATTAGTCCATGACAGCTTTGAATTTCCTAAAATTAGAAACATTGATTCTTTACTGAAATGTAAGTTACTTGCAGATACTCTATTCCTTTTATTTTAGACTTTTTAGACCAATTTGAGCTTATTTTCTAAGATTTTTTTTTCATTTATGCTTTATTGTCTTGACTCAGAACACTGAGATGGGAAGTTCCTTAAAATTAAAAGCTCTTAGGGGCAGCACCTGTGGCTCAAGGAGTAGGGCAACGGCTCCCATATACTGGGGGTGGTGGGTTCAAACCCAGCCCCAGCCAAAAAGTACAAAAAAAAAAAGAAAGAAAGAAAGAAAGAAAAGCTCTTGGCTGGGAGCAGGGGCTTGCACCTGTTATTCTAGCACTCTGGGAGGTAGAGGTGGGTGAATTGCTTGAGCTCAGGAGTTCGGGACCAGCCTGAGCAAGAGTGAGACCCCATTTCTACTAAAAATGGAAAAATTAGCTGGGCATTGTGATGGGACCCTGTAACAGTTCCAGCTACTTGGGAGACTGAGACAGGAGGATCATTTGAGCCTAAGACTTTGAGATTGCTGTGAGCTACTACACCATATCACTCTATGGAGGGTGACAGAGTGAGACTATCTCTCTGTCTTAATAAATAAATAAATAAATAAATAAATAAATAAATAAATAGCTCTCATAGATTTATTCAAGGGTAGTTATGAAAAATTATTGACTTGATGAACTGTAACAGCCAAAAAGAAGGGCAATTATGTCTATCTTACATAGAAGTTTATTCCCTGAAAAATAAAAATAAGTTAAAATTGCTGATAGTCTATCTTTAAAAAAGTATGTATCAATTAAGAAGTGAAATTTCTTTTATTCTCTGAAGCAAACTTGTTACTGGTACAAGATGTTTATAAACATATATATTTATTAAAAGTAGAACCATGTTATCTCTGTTAGTGTGAAATATAGTTTTTTCAGATCACATGTCAGAGATATTTTCCAGGTCATGACATGTGGATGGCCCTTTATTTTATGCAGCGTGATTTCTTGTAATTTATTTAACTCTCCCTTATGGATGGATATTTAGATTGTGTTCTTTTTCTTCTTGCTACCAGAAATAGTGGTGTGGTGAACATTCTTATATTTGTGCCATTGTTTCTGGAAGGCAGTTATAGGATCTCTGGCCTTTTGCAAAAGGATCCAGTTCAGAATCATGGGTTGCATTTGGCTGTCTTATCTCTTTAGCCTCTTTCATTCTGAAACAGTTCTTTAGAATTTTCTTTATTTCCAGGACCCGGATTCATTTGGAACTATATTTATTATGTAAAATATTTCCTAATTTGTGTCTGTCTGAATTTCTCTCATGGTTAGAGTTATGTTATGGCTTTTTGGTAGAAATGTTGGAGAGGGGATGCATCTTTCTGACTGCATCCTATCAGGTGGTGTGGGATTTCAATCTGTCCTTTTCCTTTTGCTTTGATCACATGGTGAGGGAAGTGGCGTTAGCCGGACTTTTTCACTGCACAGTTACTCTCTTTCCCTTTGAAATTTAGTTACGTATTGGATGGAGAAGAACTTTAAATCAATTTAAATATCCATTTCATCATCAAACTTTACATTTACCCATTTATTTATTTATATCAGTGTGACCTCATAGTTTTCTATTTTAATCGATGTGTTATAATCCATTACTATATATTTTATTTTGATGTTCAACTTGTTTATGCAGAAATACTTTTTTGGACTGCTACTGCTTAAACATTGTTTACAATTATTTCCTTCGGGAAGAGAGAGTAGTGATTGGAAGTGGGTAAAAGATAAATTTTTCCTTTTCAAATACCTATTACCTTTGATATTTTGAAAATCGTATTTCTGCTTCTTACCATATTTTGTTTCAAGAAAATGTGAAAAGAAGTCATCCGGGCTATGACATCAGAACAGTGATACTTAAACATGACAACATGTTAGCATTTTTAAAAAATAGAATGAGGTAGGGGCCTCATTCTCAGAATGTGATTTAATTTGTTCTCAGGTGGGGCTTGGGTCTCTAGATTTTTAAAAGTTCCTCCAGTAAGCCCTCTGGGTTGGGAATTACTAGATTCAGTATGAACAAGATTAGCTACGTGATCTGCAGGGTCTAGGACAAAGCAAAAATGAGAGTCTTCTTAAATTATTAAGAATTTCAAAATGATGCAAGCAGACCATTAAAGCAGGCACAGTATTTGAAGCACAGGGCCCCTGTGGGACTGTATAGGATGTACGTGCAGGAAGCTGGTCCTAGACATAGGTATGCCATGGTTGGTAGAAGAGGAAAGCTGTGCAAATCAAAGGTGCGAAGAAATAGTGCCATGAGAAAGGACAGCACAGAAACAGACAAATATCCATGAGCTCCCCCCACTCAAGTTCCCAGCCCTCTCGCTGTTAGATGAGGCCACGTGACTGGCCTAGAGCAGGAAGCAGAAGCACCGAAGAGGAGGTCGTGTTCTCTGCGCTGTGTCTGAAGCCTGCGAGCGAGATGGGGTCACAAGATGGTGCTGCTGGCATCAGTGTCTGAGCCCGAGCAAATGTGTGAAGCAGAACTCCCTGGCAATCCTCATAAGCCATGTGCCACGAAGAAATAAGTCTTTGTTGTACTAATTTGTCATAGCAGCACAGCAACTGATTCTGATAAATACAAAAAGGTACAGAGTAAATGCGATAGGGCGTCAGAGGAGGGAGAGCTGACTTATTACCGTGAGCATCAGGCAAAACTTCAGGATGTTGATGCACTCAAAATGAAATGAGTCGGATTTAGAAATGGAGACTTGGGGGAGATAAAGGTCGTATTTGTTAATTATTACTACATAGAACCTCCTACCCCTTCTACTATGTACTATTTTGGATGAGGTTCTGCTCTTTGGGGCTGGATTCAGGTAATGCAGACTGGGCTTTCTTGTGCACGTGTAGTCAGCTGCTGGGACAGCTGGGCGCTGGCTCATTTAGGTTGGTCTTGTTCACATGTCTTGACTGTTAGTTGTTGTGCATTGACTCTCCTTCTTGTGGCCTTTTATTTTCCAGCAGGCTGGCAGATATGGTGGTGGCAGGATCCTAAGAGACAGAGTGGAACACTGCAAGGCCTCTGTAGGCTTGGGCTCAAAACCAGCATAGGGCCACTTGCACTGCATTCTGTTGGTCAAAGCAAGTCATAACATCAACATAGATTTATGGTGTGGGAGATGTTCAACATTTGTGAACTAAAGGTATGAATAATAGAGTAGAATGCCGGGATAGTAGTTTTTTGTAGTCAGTCCTTAGACTTCAGCATTTCTCATTTATGTGCTGTCCCTACATAATCTAAGCCTGTACTCCCAGTTGTGTGTATGCAGCCCAGGTCTCTTCCCTGAAACTTCTCCCATAAAACCCACCCTCTACTCTATCCCACTAACTGTCCAACAGGCAGTTTATGCTTAACATGGGCATGTGCAGACTCCTTAGATGCCTCCTCTACCAGTTTTCCTCCTGCAGTTTCAATTTCAGTCCATGGTGGTTCTATTATTCCAGAGGCTCAGGCTATCATCTTGGAGTCATCTTAACCCCCTTCCTTTCTCTCATACTCCATGCTCAATCTTTCATCTTGTCAGTCCTACCTTCTGTACATATCCAGGAGACAATTATTTCTCACCTCTCTACCACTCTCTCTCTACACTCAAGCTATTGCGAGTTATATGCCTCAATTATTTCAGCAGCCCTCGATCCTGTCTTCCTGTTTCTGCTTGGACCTCTACACTTAGTGCTCTTACGCAGTTTCCAGAGCACTCTTTTAAATACAAAAATCATTGATATCACTCCCCTGCTTAAGGCCTCCCAGGAGTTTCTCATCTTATTAGAAGATGAAGTCCATGTCTATACAAGGGTTTCCAAGGCCCATGTGCACCTGCCTGGGAGCCTTTCCTCTGGTACTTCCTTCTGCCTGGCCTGCTCTTCTTCTAGACAGCCTTATGCCTCATCCTTTATGTCCTGTAGGTCCCTACCCCAAAGTCCTCTTCATACCAACAAGGTCTTTCTAGACCCCCGTATTCAAAATAGAAACACCAATAACTTTTTCTCCCCTCACCCAGTTCTTTCTTTCACCATAGCCCTTCCAGCCTTTGACTCATCCTGTATTTATCTGCTTATTTATTTATTGTCCAATTCTTTGCACCAGAACATAAATTCTAGGGAGGCAGGAGTTTTTTTGGTTGTTTATTTCATCTTTCCAGAGTCTAGAAAAACTTTAAAACATTTTCTAAATCAGCAAATAAATAGAAGTTGAGATTTTTACAATGGATGAGAGATTGGGTGATGTAATCTCAAAGGTCATTGCAACTCACATAGTCTATAATACCAATGGGATTAACAATGGAACTGTTCTAGAACAAGCTCTACTTGAGACCTACTGGCATCTGGCATCAGTAGCGTCACCTCCAATTTGGTCTTCCACTAGTGCCTAAATCTCATGATATTCTATCCCCCTCTTCTCCTAATCAGTATTTTCTCTTCCATTAGATCTAAAGGTAATGGTTACATCCCTGAACTTTCTGCCCAAATTCTCTTTGCTCTATCACAAAGGAACATTGAGTATTTTCTTATGGGATTTGTTACTACAAAAATTGTGCATCTATGGGTGATTATTTTCTTCTGTTTCCTCCCTGACACTGCCCTGACTATAAGCTCCAAGGCCACAGGGATTCGAGCTGGCTTCATTCATCAGCAGGTCCACAGATCCTTGCAAAGGACCCTAGTTCATAGCAAACACTAAATACCTCCTGGGGACTGAACTGGAGACTGAATGATGAATCTGTCTTACCCAGATGGTTCTGTGCTCTGATCACTTATTCTACACCCCTCACTAGTTAATTCTAAAGAAGATATTTAAAAATGGATACCATCTTTGAAATTCCTTTTTATTTTATTTTTCTTTTTTATTAAATCATAGCTGTGTACATTAATGCAATCATGGAGGTACAATGTGCTTGTTTCATATATGATCTGAAATATTTTCATCAAACTGGTTAACATAACCTTCATGACATTTTCTTAGTTATTGTGTTAAGACATTTATATTCTGCATTCAGTAAGTTTCACCTATACCCTTCTGAGATGCACTGTAGATGTGGTGCCACCAATTACCCTCCCTTCATCCAACCTCTTCTCCCCTCCCTTGCCCCTTTCCCCATATTCTTGTGCTATAATTGGTTTATAGCCTTCATATGAAAGCTATAGTTCAGTTTCATAGTAGGGCTGAGTACATTGGATACTTTTTCTTCCATTCTTGAGATATTTTGCTAAGAAAAATATGTTCCAGCTCCATCTATGTAAACATGAAAGAGGTAAAGTCTCCATCTTTCTTTAAGGCTGCATAATATTCCATGGTGTACATATACCACAATTTATTAATCCATTCATGAGTCCATGGGCACTTGGGCTTCTTCCATGACTTAGCAATTATGAATTGAGCTGCAATAAACATTCTGGTACAAATATTTTTGTTATTGAAATCCCTTTTTAGATGCAACTCTCTCTCATATGGTTGAAGACATGGTTGTAGGGAGAAGAGAATCTTAAATCTGATTAATATAAGTACTGTGTCAAATGGGACTTGTGATAACTCATTACATGAGAGGGTTAAAACTCACAGCCAGATCTCTGGGGTACTCCAGGTGTCTGCCCCTAGGGATTGTTTCTGAGGTTGTCTAAAAGTAGGACTTAGGGATTTTCTTTCTGTTTTTTTTTTTTTTTTTAATTTTTTGAACCAGGGTCTCACTATATCACCCTCAGTAGAGTGCCATGGTATCACAGCTCACAGCAACCTCCAGCTCTTGGGCTTAAGTGATTCTCTTTCCTCAGCCTCCCAAGTAGTGGGACTAAGGCACCCACCATAATACTGGGCTAGGATTTTCTTGTAAGACAATCTTGCATAGCAGTTCCAATCTTGGCAAACTCTTCCTGGGAGGCAGTGTCATCTGTTAACTCCAAGGAGCAATTAGATTTTTATTTAACAAAAACAGAATGGTGTTTGTAAAGTAGCTCAAAAGACTCCATGGGGGTACATCTAAATTGATTTTAAAGTAGGTGAGATCTATTCTGGACCTCATCCAATTATGATGTATAGGCAAGTGAATTCAGTTACTTAGTGATTTGACTCAGAAAAAAAAAATAAAAGCCCAGTAGTGACTTATTTACTTTTCTTTGGAAGCTTCTAGGTTTGGAATCCTATAAGAGCATCTCAGCCAGAGTCCTGGAGCTCAGAGCAGGGAAGAAGTGCCAGGTTAATCTCCTTTCCATTCAGGTAGTACCGCGGACTTAGATCTCTGGAATCAACAGTCCTGAGTTCACATCCTGCCTGTTTGAACTTCCTCGCTGTGTGATCTTGGGCAAGTGGCTTTACTTGTCTGAGCCTAAGTTTTCTTACTTATAAAGTAACAACCACAGTAATACAAAAGGTCATACAGGATTATGTCGAATTAAATAAATAATGGATGCAAAAGGCTTAGCAGAGTGCCTGACATGCAGAAAATACATCACACGTGTTGATTATTGCATTATTTGTAATATCCCTTTCATATTATACTTGAGAAAGAGACAGATAATGTGGATTCTTCCTCACAGGTAAGCCTTCCTGGGGGATTTCCCACTAAAGTCAGATTTAGACTCTGCAGCTCTTTAGAAATTTGATTCATGTTGGAACTTTTCCCATTTAAGACGTGGCTGAAAGTCAGTTATACTCCAAGAATTCTCTCCCCCACCCCATCCTGTCTCTTCCTCACCAAGATGAAAATGTAATGTCTGAAGGAAATGTCAGTTATTTCTACATTGATCTTGAGGGACAACTTATTTCTGTTTTAGAGAGCATAGATGTTTAGTCTGGACCCGGCTGAGTAACATGGGGAAAGAGGCAGTTACCCTGCAGGCAAACGACAGAACGGCTTTAAAGACTGGTTTCCTTTCTCTCTTCTCATCTGCCAGCACTCATGGTGCTGACTGAGGCCCCTTCTTTTCCCAGTGGGATCTTTGGGGAAAATAATCACCATATTTAATTCATGGAAGGAGGGAGAGAGGAGTGGGTAGGAATGGAGCTGAACTCCAGGTAGAATAACAACAATGATGAGGGGCTTCCAGGTGGGTGCCTGTGTTCCTACTTCTGATCTCTAAGAGGAGGCTGTATGGGAGCTGGAAAGTAGTTTTGGGTTTTTAAACCTTTGCTGAATTAATTCTGCAAACATCTGAGGCAAAATGGGAGAACTCTACCCTGACTCACAGTTCTAACGTGTCAGAGATTGGGGCGCATCACATATTTATTCTTTCATTCATTAATTCAAGAAGCATTTATTGAACACTACATGTCAAATACTTGTCTGTTAGTTATTTGGAAGACTGTAAATAAGAAGACAGTTTAATTTAATTAAATAGAAGAAAAGAGGAAAAGAAGACAGGCAGTGTGAAATGTTAATAATTCTGGGAGATAATAGTGAGTAAATAACGAGGGCAAGTGCAGATTCCAAGGGGTTCTGGTACAGAGGCATGCTCTACGATGGGACAGATTTTCAGTAGGTCTGGGGCTCCTTTCCCTGTGGTGGTCATGAAAAGACATCACCTTTATATCAAGACCAGCCAATCAAATGTAAACAAAAGTTCTGTACAAAACATAGCAGAATGCATATTCTCACAAGTAGTTCAGAGATTTTGAATTGTGGAAAACTCTCTGGCCCTGTTGTCTGCTGCTTTGTCATCCAGCTGGAGAGGACGGGAGATGATAACGACATATTGCTGCTGCTTTAAGAAGGTGCCCATGTTCTAGAAAGGGCCAGATAGCAAAGGGGCAATAAAGATTAAAGATGAGAAGTTTAATTCTCCTTGTTAAAAACAAGAGATGTATTCCTCTTCTTTTTCTTACAGCATTGACCTTAAAAATTTCTTTAACTTTACTCATGATGGCCAAGAAAAGGAATCGACTTAAATGTCCATTGACAGATAACTGGATAAAGAAAATGTGGCATAAACACACAATGGAATATTATGTAGCTTTAAAAAGATGGAAATCTGTCATTTACAGCATCATGGATGAACTCAGAAGACGTTACATTAAGTGAAATAACTCTGGAAGACAAATCCGCAGAGCTCAGTCACAGGTGGAAACTAACGAAGCTGGACTCTCTGAAGCAGAGAGTAGAAAGGTGGTTACTCAGAAATGAGGTGGGGGAGGGGCGTTTGTCCTTGGGGTGATCTTGGTCAAAGAGTTCAAAATGTTAGTGAGACAGGAGGACTAGGTTCCAGGGATCTATAAGATGGTGACTATAATTAAGAAAAATGTATTACATTCTTGAAAATTCCTAAAGGAGTAGATTTTAAGTGTTCTCAGGATGAAAAAGAAATGATGTGTTAGCTAAGGCTTATGGTAATTAGTTTACTTTAGTCATTCCATAATGTATACATGTTTCAAAATGAGCAGGTTGTATACAAAAATACACATAATTTTATTTGCCAATTCACAAAACAAAGCAAAAACACTTGTAATTATAAATTATTTCTTTGAGATATAAACCTTTGAAAAGCCTTTTCCTGGTTTTATAACCCGGTGATGTCTTTGTCAGGGACCTGGGAAATGTAAACATTACATCCTAAGGCGATGAGACCCCTATTTTCCAGTTTCTGTGGACAAGTGGGAGCCTGACCTCAGGAGCACCTTGTGTCAAATTGCAAAACCACCACCTGACATGCAGACAGGGCAAAGTTATGTTTCCTTTTTATAAAGCCTATTAATTAATATATGTGCTCATCCCAATTACCAGGTGAATTTAGGATGAACTCTGGGTAACAAATGGTGCGGTCAAACCCTTTTATTTCTGTATAATGGGTCAGATCTTGGCTACATAAAAGAGTAAGACTTCTTTCTGCCTTTGTGATCTCTTGGTGGATTGCTTGTGATACGCAGCTCCTTCCAGTTTAATGATTTTTCAGTAATAAATTCATGTTCTTTCCTCTTTGGCCACTGTGGAGAGATTTTCTTGTTGGGAGAAGATTTTATTTTTAATTATATTTCCTGTCAATAGCAAAGATACTCCATTATTGGGAGTTCCTCAATTAAAAAATAATTATCTTTTTATCTTAGAGCTTTCTTGAATCCTAAAAATTTGCCATAATATGGCTCATGAGGGTTATTGTTTGTGAGCTGTGTAACTCTTTCTTCAAATGAAATCTGATCCCCATGTAGAAAAGCAGGAAAAGAGAAGCGTCTCCAGCCCAGAGTCCTGCTCAGACCTGGCTGTACCTGCATCCCTTGGAGCTGATTAGGGGAAATTTGGGAGGCTTGGCAGACTCATCTCACCCTGTAGATCATCCCTCTACCCCTTCTGCCTTATCCACATCCTCTCCATGTCCATATTGCTTCACTTTCATTAGGTTTCTCACTTAAACTGGAGCACAGACAGTCAAAACCACAATTTGTATAAATGCTGGATTAAAGATGTCTTCTATGCAACACCACAGTTAACCTCCACCCCAGCCTTGCGAAACAGGTTCTCATTATCCTTCCTGCTTTTCAAGTGAGGAAACAGAGGTTCAGAGTTGCAGAGCGCTGTGCGAACGGCCTTGCCTGTGTCTTTCACCCCTCAGGTCCCACACTGTATCACAATCCTCACCCTATTTTCTCAGTCTCTCCCATGACTGCACGTGCTCCTTGAGGGTGGAGCCCCCTTCTCTTTACTTCAGTGTATACTTTTTCTGGTATAGTGCTGGACACGTACTAAACATTTGCAGAATGAATGAATGAATGTTCCCAATGTCATGAAGGAGGAGGGAAAGCAAAATTTATATGGAAGCCCCTCTGTGTTTGACCCCAGCACCTCCAGCGCTGGTGTTGTCCTTCCGAAGGCCAGCTCTGCAGCTGGTGCATGACCGAATGGAGGTACACAGAGTATGGGGGGTGAAAAGTAAGCCATCTCTCTTGCATAAGCTAAAGCTTCTGATATATCATGCATTTTCACTGTTCTGCGTTTGCTCTATTACTCAGAACGAATGAATCCACTGCTCGTGGTGGTGAAGGATGGTGCAGGGAATGTTATACTTAATGTACCCTGCCAGCCTTCCGAGATCACAGAAGTCACAGGTGCCATTGTCGATATTTAATCCCCTTCAAATCAGGGTGGCTGCCATCTACAAATGAGACAGTTTGGTATACACATTTCTCTTGCCGTTAGTGCTGTGGCAGTTTAAAAGACCAAACTTGTTCCCAGAAAAGATGCACTGTCCTAATAAAAAGGATATGGATCGATTTGGCTTTCCTGGGGACTAACATCAGCTGTTATGAAGATGAAGCCTCTTGAGGAGTTTCTCTTTGGGGTGAGACCATCTTATATCACATATAGATTTTATGTCTGATACATGTGGGTTTGAATCCTGGATCCCCCACTCATCACTCACAGGACAGGGGGAATGTACCCAATCTTGCTGGCCTTCAGTTTCCCCATCTGTAAATCAGGGATAATAACATCCGTGTCACAGAATTTTTGAAAGAATTAAGTTAGATGGGGGACATGAAGGGTTAGCATAGCTCCTGGTGCTTAGCAAACCTGATATAAAGCTTTTTTACTTATACTCACTAGGTCCAAGTGAAGGTATTTCATGACTGGGAGGGGGACTGGGTGAGGCTCCCTGCCATGAACAAGAGCATTCCCACTCTAGTCTGCTCTTTGTGGGAGGAGGATCAGGCCGAGGGGCTGGGGCCAGCAGAAGGAGGCCTCCAAACCAGGCTCTCTTCTTTGGTCTGGCCACTGTGCACGGGGCTTGCAGGCACTCAAGAGTTTGCTTCATTTAAAACCACTTTCAAAGCCATGAGCTTTCCCTTATAATCAGAAAGAGGGGAAAGAACATTCTGGATCTATGTTAGAAGAGTTCAGTTCTCTCGTGTTTGGACTTTGGGGGGGTTTCTTCTCATTTTTAGCCCCCTAGGAAAGCTCTGCCTCTAAGAGAAAACACACATTTACAATGGAAAGAATGTGTACGGGTCTGGAGGCACAAAGAAGTGTGTCCACATCCCAGCCTTGCCATTCAATCCCGAGGTCAGCAGTGAGCAGTCTGGACTCTGGACTCCAATTTCCCTTTCTATAAAATCCCAAATCATAGTTTATAATATCCAGAGGGCTTAATAAGGGCTTTTTGAATTCTTTGCTGTTCATTTATATGTTCTAGAAAAGTCTTACCTGCAGCAAGCCTGGATCAACATCTGGTATCTCCCCCAGAGCATTGTCCACACATTGTGGTCATCATCCCTGGGCGTCTAACATTCATGGTCTACTCACGCCTGGTGGACACCATGCTGAGCCTCTTTAAAACATTATTGCATGTAACCCTATCAGTCAACAGACCCATCAACTACACACTGTCATATCCATGGTGCAGAGGAGAAAACAGGCCCAGAGACAGTAACAATGTTTTCCAGGTTACACAGCCAGTGAGAATTGAATTGGGGACTCAAAACAAGGAGATCTGAGTTACAGCACACATTTTGCTATACTGAACATTTTCCTTTTCCTCTGTGATTTTCCTGAATCTGAGTCGAACTGAGTCTAAAATGTCTCAGGGCATAAATTCAATTTTTGTCCTAAATCCAGGGATATATATTTCATAGATAACCAATTCTAAATAGTTTTGGGGTACTTGGTTGCTTTGTAGTATGAGTGCCTGAGTGTCTCTGTTCAGAGCAGAATGTGCTGAGTCCTGATGAATCTGCTCAGGAGACCAGAGACCATGCAGTGCCCAGCCTTCCTTGTCTTTTCCCACTCCCAGGAGAGCCCCATTACTAGGTTTTTTTTTTTTTTTAGGAAATCCTGTGCATCTTTTGAAAAGCCACATTATCTCTCTGAGACTCTTAATTCTCATTATAATGTGTACAATCATATCTGTTCCATTAACCTCACAGGACTTCTGAACATGTGGTAAATAAAGCAAATGAAAATCATATGTAAACTATGCTGCCGTTCACAAGTTTTATGGTTAAAAGGTAATGAATAAGACAGGGTCTCTGTCCTTCTATGGAAGAAGCAGATAACTAAACAATCTTCTAAATCATCAGTTATGCTTATGACAGTTACTTGAAGCAATAGATCAGGGTTGGGTTTTAGGAAAGACTTTCCCCCAAAAGATCATATGTCCAGTAGGGTTTACCCAGGCAAGTAGCATTCAAGGTAGAGAAAAGAAAGAGCTTCAGTTTCCACATCTGTCTATGAGAATAATAGCATTATCCTACATTATTAAACTTAGTAGAGTGCCTTGGATATATTAGGTGTTTGAGAGAGAGTGGCAAAAACCTAGCATATACATAGCAAAAACACACTTGATGCTTCAGAAAATGTGCACATCAAGTCCTTTGTCTGCTCATTCATATGACCACAGTTTCTCCCCTGTGGTACTGGGCAGGCTGAGAAAGAGGCCAGAGGAGACTCACGAGTAAGGGAGGCAAAGAGTGAATCCTCACACAAGCTAATGTGCTCCTGGGATGGTGGCCGCTGGGGGCCACAGGTGAGCTGATAGTAACACCAAAGGGAAAATCTACCTCACTGGGCTGTTGTCAGGATTTAATGCATTTCAACGTCCCTAGCACAGTCTTGGCACTTGGTAAGAGTTGTTAATTCAAATTATTATTTAAAAACCCAACTTATAATCTTGCAGAGGCAGCTCCTGATTCACCTCAGGGAAAATTCCATGCTCTCTCTCCTCTTTTAACTTTACTAATTTTATTTTATTGGGTTAAGAACACAGCATGAAATCTACCCTCTTTGTTGTCAAAGCTAATGGGCTAGAAGTCTACAGGAAAAAAGCTAGATTCTGGAACTTTCTAAATCTCAATACAAAAGTTCACATTGTTTACATCCTTGAGATTCTAACTGTGTGACTTAAGTTTCTAGGTTTGGGCTCCCTCCCTCTGCCAAGAGACAGGTGCAGCAAGGCCTCTGTCTGGGCATAGACAGCTGTGGGATCACTCTTGGGTTTCTCCAACTTGGTCTCCTGTCAGAGTCCAGGTCATGAATACAACCCTCCCCCCAACCCCCATCATCCTTGCCTATCACCTTGCCTATCACTAGGTGAAAGGGCACTGGATTTAGACATGGACTCCTTAGATTCTTCTTGGCCCTTGGTTTTTCTTCTGATTATCCCAGTTCATTGTTGATGGTAGCGTCGTGAGTTTGAGTCATCTCAAAGTCTTCCCTTACAGTGAGAGAGAAATGCTTAGAAAATATGTCTTTTCTCTATGCGTCAGATGGTCCAAAGAAACAAAGCCAGACACCTTCCTTCCCACAGAGTGGGGGATAAACCGAGTGTGTGTGCAAAGAGAAAAATGAAAAATGCCTGTTATTTTCTGCAGGCTGGAGAATGATGTATGTTCCTGGGGGTAACCTACTACCTCCGAATTAGTCATTCGACATCGTGTTCTCTCTGCTGCTTGAAGTGCCTCATTTTAAAAATGTTCGAATTTTTTTTCCTCTCACTTAACTGTAGGAACATTAAATGCACAACTTTATCAAAATGACACAAGATATATGTTTCTGCCAACAGCAACAGGAGAGGATTAACAATTCAAATGGGAACGGTGAAAGTTTCCCTCAGAAGATGGGAAGGAGAAAGTTTGATTATGGGTCCTGCACTTTCCTGAGCCCGAAGCACACTGCTACACATCGGGAGTCCCCGAGATCCTGAGGAGGGAGAACGCTTTCTTCTTAAGGGGGCAAGTTTCATTTTATATTATTTTGTTCCATGTCTCTGAGGTCAGGGCTAGTCATACACATTTGTAGAGTGTTCAACTACATACAGATATCTCAAAAATAACCATCATTTGCCTAATGGCTAATGACTGGATTTGGTCAGTACTAACACATCTAGCTATTAGAAGACCATCACCCTTTATGACACTCTCATAAAGGGCCAGAAAGCCAGCATTAAACAAGAATCAGGGGAAGAGAGAAGAGCATGGGAGTGTGGCGCCTGAGAGAGAAGGAGAATGGTAGGGAAAGGGTTAGTTATGCCACATTAGAAATAGGACTTTATATACATACAGACAGCAAATGGTCCCCTGCACCACTCGGCTGATACAACGAAGCACTCACATTAGACTCAATTGGGATTTTGGAGCAAGAGAGTTGTTAAGATTCTGTATGGAGAAACAGAATTGCCTTGCCCTTAAAAAGAAGAGCATACAATTTTGCAAGAACTTCGACATGATTCTAACAGCATATAGGAATGAATCTTTTGACTTCTAGGAATCTTTTTCTGTTGTGTGCTTTGTATTAGTTAATTTTCTATGACTCTCTTCTGTCTACCACCTTCATAATGAGGAATGCCTTTGATGCTGTTTTTTTCCAACCCTCCTATAACCAATCTCATCTCATTTTCCATCAGCACAGAGCATGAGATTATAGCCCAGAATGGCTACAGAAATTTATGGGGGGGGCTCCGCACACTCCCTGGTGTATAATGAGTGAGCAGAAAACTCCAAGGCAGAGTACAGAAATGATGAATTTGACCCAGTAAGACTATTTGGGGAATTTGATGGGGAGGGGACTGGAGAGGGGACAAAGTTCTTCTTGTTTTTTCCCCCTCTTTAGCAGACTGGTGGCCATGTGGCTTTGCCCTACTCCTCTCCAGACTCAGGACTTCCCGTCTCCTTCTGCTCCTGGGCTCCCAGGCATGCTGTCTCTAGAGCACATCAAGTATTTTCTTAATTCAAGGCTTTTATACTCACTTCCCTTTTTCCCTGAAACCTCTTTCTATAAAGTCCTCTCACAACTAGTTCCTTCTTGAGATTCAGGGTTGACCTCAGTGTCACCCGCTGAGAAACACTTCATTAGACCATCTGAAAAGGCATGCTCTTCTCACTCGTACTTCTCACTCTCACATCCATTTGTTTTGCTTTCTTCTTAGTTTTCATTATTCTCTGAAATGACCTCATTTTTTTTTTATTTGGTTGTTATTTGTCTCTCCATACTTGGATGGAAACACCATGTGGACAGGGACATAGCTGTGTACATTAATGCAATTATGGGGTACAATGTGCGGGTTTCATATATAATTTGAAATATTTTCATCAAACTGGTTAACATAGCCTTCACTGAGGGACATTGTTGATTGCTATCTTCCCAGCACCTATCGTGGCAAGTGCATAAAAGAAACAGAGTAAGTATATGTTAAATTAATAATCAACCACAGAGTCATGTCGACCACAACTTCAAAAATCACTCCTTTAGAGGAGAGTGAGTGGCACCTGTGTAATCTTTCAGGCTTTCCCTGCAAACAGAAACTGGGAGAAAACTGGTGTGCAGACAGTTAGGTAGGAATGGGTGTGAGAGATGGGGAACGAAAAGACTGAGGTAGGAAAGGCTTTGGAAAGGCATGCTGCTGATTTGGACAGTGCTAAAATCCACTAGGGATTGATTACCAAGGGGGTTCTGAGGAGCTTGATAAAATGTACCTCAAAACTGTTCACACAAATGAGGAGAGGGGGAATCATGATACATCAGCAGCCATTCCTCATTTTTTGGTCAACAATTGCCCTAGAGGGCATTAACTCTTCTGTACCCTGAATGGCATGGGAGTGAGCCCCCAGTGGCTCGCAGAGGGGCCCCAGCAAGTGAAAGGTGGTGGCAGTGGTGGAGGGCAAGTTACTGTCAGGTGACACTCTTTGAAGCTCACTGAAGTCTGGCTGGGGCTGGATGGGGTTGGAGAAAAAGGGTTTAAGTAACACCCACAGGATACTCAAAGATCATTTTGGACCTTTGAAATCCATCCTCCCTCCCTCCATTCCTCCCCCCTCCCTTCCTTTCTTTCTCCCCTTGCACTGTTGCATTCTTATCCAACCTGCTGGGATGAGGCATAATGTTCATTTCCTAATATGCTTCCCACAACACCTCCATTTGGTGACTCTCAGTCAATCTTGCTTTGGCTCTCACAAAATGTGGGGACTCGGTTTCCTCTTCTCTGATCTTATTGACCAATGGCAGGCATAATTCATGCCTTTGGATATGCTATTTCTTGGCAACTGTGATAGACACTAGAATTCAGGCTATGGTTTCCTAAGTTATTTCCTGAAAGTTCAGGTGGGTATCTCATCATCTCCTTTCCCACCTTCTCTCCTGGGGACCTTGAAGAGCTTTGCAGATGACTATTTATTTAGCTATGGGAGCAGAATGATGCATTTTGCAAAGGAGTTTGTCAAAGCAGGTGTTGGTTGATTCTACAATCTGGAAGAAAATTGAAAGGATGCAAGATGCAATATATTTTGACACTGCAGTTTGTGGAGTAAAGTTGTTGACCCCCTCCATCTAGATACATGATAAATGAGATAACTTTTTCCTTCTGGTCTCTTGGTGGACAATACGATAACCATTTCTTGACAGCAAGCAAGATGCTATTTCTTTCGGCTTGTGTTTTGTCAAAAAATGTTTCCCTGGGAGATTCTCCTGTATCTCAGATTTTTATTTTCAGAGTATTTTTTGCTGAATTTCCTAATTCTATCTGAAATGTCTGAAGTCATCTGGGGGCCTTAGGAATTTGTGAGCGGGAAATGGATGCTTTATAGATCTTAGAAGACTTGTGGACCTAAGATCCAATAACATCCCCAGTTCTCCTCTCAACAACTACCATTATACTGTTATAGTCTCACACTCAGGATGGGGTCTGACTCATTTATCTGGGGATGCTCTGGGCTTGGTGATAAGTATTAAGGATAGCGGTGGACTAGAGTTTCACTTGCTCTCCTATGTCCTCAGGATAACATCCAGATTTTTTGTTTATAAATCCTTTCATTTCTAATCTTTATTTACTTAAGTAAACTTAAATCTTGGTATTTCCTTGTACACTGACCTTTTCAGCTGGACCACTTGGATTTTTTCACATTCCTCTTATTCTCTCTTCTGAGCCTTTTCTTCTGCTCCTGTTCACCTGTATAATTAATCTGCCTCCTCTATCCGTGTTATTGAATCTCTGATCTGATTTTATCTATTGTCCTTTGCTTCCATAGCTTTTATCTTTTCTTTGTTTCTAGTCTCAGGAAACCTTACGTTAATGGATATATTTTAACCATCTGCATGGAAATTAGGATCAGGTTTATAGAAGTCCCTAGCTTTTTATCTATTGTATAAAGTGTCTAGTCTAGTTCAGGGTTGGCAAACTTTTACTGTAAAGGGCAATACAGTATCTGGCATGTTTTCTTTGTACAACCTCTTAAAAATGTAGATACCATTCTTAGCTTTTAGGCTGTGGGACACATTTGGTCCACAGACCCCTGAGACTCCAGTTACTGATATTGTAGGTCATAAAACATTAAAGCATTGCAAGGCTCCTACGGGACTGTGAAGCACAAACAGCTCGGCTGAACAATGAACCTGCATTTGTAGGCTCCATCAGCCTTCTCCGATAATGTCCCAGTAACTTGTTGGAGGGTGTTGGTTGTTATTATGATGGTGGGGAAAATTGGATGGGAATGTGTTTAATTATATATAAATCTTTGTAAAATAGTGCTGTTTTGAAGAGGTCATATAACATCTACCTGTGGGAATCCCCAGATCAGTTTTCCCAACCAAGTTTCTGTTTTTCAGAATGAATTCTATTGCTGTCTTCTTATTCTGGCTCCCAAAAGCCACAACTGTGAAAACAAGTGGAAAATGGGGAGTAACTTACATCCCAGACAGTAGTAAGGGAGTACATTCTTATTGAAGGACTGTGGCAAAGATGATGGATGTTGGCATGAGGAGGTAATGTAGTACCCATTTGGGTGAAAATGAAGCCCAAACTTTGAAATGAGTGACTGAGCTGGAACTGGAGCCCAAGCTCTGTGACTCCCAGTCTGGCTGCTCTTTGTAACTCTCTGTGTTGCCGTCCTGGCTGTCTGAAGCAGGTTTATTCAATTTGGTGAGTGTTCACTGAGTGTCTGCGAGTATTTTACCTGGTTAACCAACAAGCACGAGACATAGCATTTTACTTTATCCTGATACAGTCTCCCTAAGGCAGCCTTAACCCTGTTAAATTGAATTAAATTTGTCCTAAAGCTGCTTCCATACATATTTTAAGTTTGATCTAAAGGTTTTTCCTGCACATAGTGAACTATGATCTAACTGAATTTGTGAACAGCCTGCAATCTACTCTTGTAACAAATAGCTGAGTCTCAGCCAATCATAACAACTGAATTTCTGTCAATCACAGGCAGCCAACTGTTCAAACCAGGTTCAAACAAGGCAAATGCCAGCTGTAACCAGTCCAGCTGTTTCTGTGCTTCACTTCTGTTTCTATAATTCACTTTCCTGTTTCTGTTTATTATCTGACCATGTGGTAGCCGTGGCATTTCAACCTATCCTGATTTGGGGGGCTGCCTAGTTCTTGAGTCATTTCTTGCTCAATTAAACTCTGCTACGTTTAATTCACCTGAAGTTCTTTTTTCTTTTCACAACCCAAAGGTGGGCTTTTCTATTGCCACACAAAAGTGCTCCACTAACACTTGCCTTCCAGAGTAGACCCTGCCAAGTTGTATTTCCTCTAAAAAGCATGACAGTCGGGCTGTACTTTTAAAATCAAAGGATATATAGATGGGAACTCATGGTGCTGGCCCCACCTCTGCTAATCACTTGCTCTATCATATTGTGGCTAAATGGATAATGTTGCTCTCTGTTATACACTCATTATAGGAAGGTCAGCATCTGATTGCATGATGGATTACAGCAGACTTATATAGCTCTACACATCAATCTGGTATGTTAGCAGAAACCAAATAACTGAAGCTGCTCTTGGTAAGAAGACTGACGCTTCTCCAAATAAACTAGCAAGGTGCAATGGGGGTGAAAACGATGAGACTGGAGATTAAAGCTCTCAACTAGGCAAATGAACTTTGACACAGAAGCGAAGTGTTGGGGACTAAATATAGGCAGGCTGTGTCATTAGACAATGTGGATCCTTGCCATTGGCTCTACTGGGATGGAGAACATGATGGAAAGATGGCAAGTGGCCTATTTCAATAGTTTACTTGGGAGAAGTAAACATTGTTTTTAGAGATGGCATTATTTCATTGGCTATAAAGCATGAAAGTCTTTCCTGTCCTTTTCTCGCTCTTTTATTTTTTATTGATAGAATGTCTGGTCTTGGTATGTACTATTAAAACTGATTACAATTATAAAACAAATCATGACTCTGTTTTCAGAGTGCCTTGTGTCCTCTGCAATTCAGCTGTATTATTTATTTAAATGTCCTTTATACTCATATTCCCTCTGTATCTAGGACTGTGTAAATTCTGTTCTTTAAGACTGGAACACTTCTCCCTACTATTAATCTGGCAAACTCCTTCTAATCCTTCATACCTCAGCTGAGATATTGCTTCCTTGAATAACCTTCTCTGATGTTCCAGAATTGGATTAGGTGTCCTTCCTAGGAGTGCCCACTGTCCTTACTCCCATCTGAACTCTGTTAAATATATTGCAGACACTGTTCTACTTGTCTGTTTCCCTAACCGTACTGTGAAGGCAAACACCTGTTTTGAGATTTCATGGTTAAAGCCTGACATTTACCTCAGTAAATGCTGAGGTGCTAAATAAATGCTTCTTTGATATTTGAATAAACTTCATACCTTTTTCTTACACAATTACTAGTGGAGAGATTTTAAGAAAATGTCTTCTGCATTGGTCCAACATAAATTTCTTTCTCCATAGAGTAAGTGTGCTTCCCTGAGGTGGAGACGAGAGCATGGTTCCCAAACTATATCAGCTTCTCCCAGGAACTATTGGGAACTTCAATTTAAGAGACAAAGTGAGCAACCTAACTTTCATTCCAAATAACAGTATTCTCACTTTTTAAAAAAATTGTGTATGCTGTACTGCCAAGAGAGATTTTTTAGAACAACTCCCACGAGTTTTAATTTCAATTCATTTGGACTGTGTGAGATATATACTGTATTTTATGTTAAATAGACTTGTTACCACTGAGCTCTTTGGAAAGAAGATGTTCCCTAAATGCAAAGCAGCCAGAATAGAAGAATTTACATTTTAATGCATTACTTTATCCCTTTAGTAAAAACTCTCTGGGGAAGGGTGCAACCTCAGGCATTAACTGGTATTGACATTTGGGCTTTCATGGGTACTGCAGAGCAAAAGTGTTTATTACCTCTGTGTCAGGTGATGAAATTTGCCCACTCTGGACATGTGGGAGCATTTAAATTATATCACACACAAGTCTCTCTAAAATCACCTGTTTGTATTTTTTCGCTACCTGCCATCTTGTGTAATAGCCACAGTCTCTGATCAGTCAATCAATAAGTAGTCATTAAGGGCAAATCTACTTGGATCTTTTTTATGAGACATAGGGAAAGCAGATGGCTTTATTAGCATGGTTCTTAGCCATAGGGAAGTTATAATTTAGTTTGGAACATAAAGAATGAAATAATCAGCAAACAGTATGGGGCAGAGTGTGATAAAAGATATTCATTTGGTAAATATCAAGCACCTGTCATGTGCTAGGCACAGTATCAGAAGCTAGTGCTATAGTGGTAAATAAGATAACTTCTTTACTTACAGCATGCTTAAAGTAGAGAAAGCTATAAAATAAATAAGTACACCTAGAAATTAGATAAGGTAGTAAGTGCTAAGACAAAAATAAAAGAAGGTGTTCATACTGATGGAAATCTGGTGATGGATGATGGGAGAAGTGTTACTTTTAGAGTGCGTGGTCCAGAGAGTCTTGCCAAAGAGGTGATAGGCCCGGAGTCACATGTAGAAGTCAGCCATGTGAAGGTTCAGAAAAACAGATTTTAGATGGGGGGAAATGTAAGGGCCAGTCCTTACAGGTGGAACTGAGCCTGGCTCTTTTTGAAAAATAGAAAAAAAGACATGTGGTTAGAGCAGAACATTTAAAAAGGAAAGGTATGATACACGTAGGTAGGACCTAAGTATGCACAGTGCAAGATCTATCGACTTTAGAGAAATAAGTCTTCATGAGAGTCACAACAATCATCAAAGACATTATGAAAGTGATGGAGATTAAACTAGGCTTTGTAAAGTGGGTTCAATTAATGGAAGAGGGAAAAAGAAAAGCATTGATATGCAAAAGAATATCATTATTCAATGGCTAGATACCTGCCACTTATCTGTAGTGTTGCTATGTTTTCGCTTGCTACTTCCTAGACAAATGTACAGTTAATTATTATAGCTTTTGAGGGTCGGGTTATATATTTGTTCATTTTTAAAATATTCAAAATGCTATTGATTTTGATTTTTATATTTTAAATAAGTAATACTAGGGCATAGAATTCAAAGTAGAAAGGAAACACAGTGAAAAGTCTTATTTTCTTTCCCCTTTTCCAGCACTTGAGAATCCCTGTTGCAGGGGTAATGTGAACTATTATTGTCAATTGAAAGGTTTTGAAATGTTTCTACCCTTTATTTTTTGAGCTGTCTCTTCTGATTTTTATTAATGTTTTGGAATTTAATTTATCTGTATGTTAATTTTAAGCTTCTTTAAATGTTTTGTTTTTTAAATAGGCTTTTTTTTTGCCATTTCCAAATTTGTAATTTTAGATTGTCTCTACACCAGCATCCAGATTATTTGAAGCCACATGTGGGCAAAATGGTGCAATCATGACTAAAACAAATTTATTTTTTAAGTGGATAGACATTTAATTGCTTAATTACTGGTAAGTTTAAATTCTTTATAAAGAACCAAGTATAAAATAATTCAGACATCCCTGGATCAGGTGTCAGATGATATAGATTCTAGATGTGCTTCTCTCTTTACCTCATGTCATGACACAGCCCACTTCACCCCCTTCTTCTGGCCTTACTCTTCACATCTATTAAATGGAAGTGGTGGTCCTCTCCATCTTAATACTTTGATTTTAGCTGAAAACCCAATTTTTGTCTGTTAGGTACTTTTTATACTATGCACTAGCTCAATGTAACCATGTGGCTATATTCCTATTGAAAAAATAAAAAACTTAAATAAGAGTTTATTTTTTTTTTTTGATATATCTAAGAACAACATTTAGGTTATCCATGTTCAGGTTTTATCATATGACAAATTGGACCATTCAGTGAGTGTATTTGGTCATTCACATTAGCTGATTAACATTTGCAAAGTAAATGTTATGTAAATACCTATTAATTTATTGACTATTATTGCTAATTCATGCAACACAAGGTTTTATTTTTTCCCCAAAGATCACAAGTTATCAAGCTATATTATTGATCTTTAGAAATAGTAGATACCATATCACTCAGAATAAGGTAGCTTGCTGTGCTCAGTGAGAAAACAAACCAAGCATTCAATTTCATTTGACTTGCTCCCAGGAGAACCAGTATTATAAAGTGATGTACAGTAAGTAATTTCCTGAACTGCGACATTTTGATTCCAGAGATTGAAGCTTCTCTATTAAAATGATCACACCAAGCATTCATTCATTATTTCAACAAGTATTAAGAATTCATTCTATGAGATACTTACATAATAGAGAGATTATTATAATACAGCTTCTATCTTTTAGTAGACTCTGTAAATTCTAAAAATAATGCCAATAAAAGACAGAAAATAATTAGGGCCAGGAAAGAGATATTTAGAGGAAGAAAAAGATAGTTTTGGCTTGTTGAGAATCTGGAAAGGCTTTATGAGAGATGCATGAAGATGGCATTTGAGTTGAAGGATGCAAAGTCATTTGTGATCTAAATATAAATAATTCTACTTTTAGAGAACAGTGCAATTGAATGAGTTTCCATGAATGGAAATATAAAATGCAATAGTTCTCTGGTGCTACATATTGGCCAAGAGTTTTTGATAAAAGAGGAAACAGTTCTACATTATTTACAACCCCTGTGTTACAGGAACGAAAAATACGAGTTGCACAAATTTGATGGCCAGGATTTCCCAGCACTGAGGTTGAATCGGTTTTCAAGCTAGATCCTATCCAACAGGGTGGTCACTGTGCAGTTTTACTCCTCACAGTGTTGCCCAGGAAACCATCTCCTCTGATGGAAGATGCCATTCAAGCAGCACTTCCAAAAGCATTTTCTGCAGAACATTAGTATTTTAAGATGGTCTGGAAGAAAAAAAATTTCCATGGACAAATAGTTCAGGGCAGTAATAAAGACTAGTTTCCTTTAAAAACACTTAACAATGTGTATTTATCTTCCTAAAGGTTCTGAGAAGTCTTTCAGAAACGGAACCTATTTAACTTTGGTAGATGTGGTATTTTCTTTTTTCTTTTTCTTTCTTTCTTTTTTTTTTCTTGAGGCAGATTCTCACTTTGTCACCCTGAGTAGAGTGGCGTGGTCATGGTTCACAGCAACCTCAAACTCTTGGGCTCAAGCAATTCTCTTGCCTCAGTCCCCTGTAGTGGGGACTACAGGAGCCCAGCTATTTTTAGAGATGGGGTCGCGCTCTTACTGAGGCTGGTCTTAAACTCCTGAACTCAAGCAATCCACTTGAGTCAGCCTCCTAGAGTGCTAGGATTATAGGCATGGGCGACCATGCTTGGCCAGATCTGGTATTTTCAATTCTAATATTTTTAAAAGATAAATTTTCAATCTCATATGTCAATGGGCAAGAGAAATGAATAGAACCTTCTCTAAAGGAGACAGATGAAAGACTAGCAAACATAGGAAAAAATGCTCATTGTCCCTAATTATAAGAGAAAGGAAAATCAAAACCACCCTGAATGGCCCACATCACAAAATCTCAAAACTGCAGATGCTGGTATGGATGTGGAGAGAAAAGAACACTTCTACACTGCTGGTGGGATTGCAAACTAATACAACATTTTTGGAAGGAAGTATGTAGAACCCTCAAAGAACTTAAGCTACACCTCCAATTTGATTCTACTGGGATGTCCCATTACTGGGCATCTACCCAGAAGGTAAAAATGGTAAAAATAAGGACACTTAAACTAGACTGTTTATT
This sequence comes from Arctocebus calabarensis, assembly GCA_963573935.1. Classification (NCBI taxonomy): domain Eukaryota; kingdom Metazoa; phylum Chordata; class Mammalia; order Primates; family Lorisidae; genus Arctocebus; species Arctocebus calabarensis. The sequence continues at coordinate 13,469 of CAUYON010084147.1, read as the reverse complement.
GCAGCTTAATTTATAGTCACCAAAATGTGGAAACAGCCTAAATGCCCATCAACCCTGGAATGGATTGACAAGCTGTGGTATATTTACATCATGGAATACTACTCAGTCACTAAAAAAGATGGAGACTTTACATCTTTTATATTAACCTAGATGGAGGTGGAGCACATTATTCATAGATTTCATTCTTACAGTATGAAATCTTTTGTTTTTGCCTTCCTTTGTTTAGCATATAGTTTGAAGATGGGATTATATTATTGCATATATTTATATAACATTCATTCTTATTGCTAGAATAGAACTCCATTATATGAATATACCACACTTTTGGATGCACTCTCTTGTTGATAAACCCATAGCATTGTCCTTAGTTTCTGATATTATGAATTAAGCAGTTTTAATACTATTGTGGAGCTTTATTTATAGCTTTATGCTTTTGTTTATGTTGGCTATGTGGGAGCAATTGGTAAGTGGATGTCCAATTTTACATTATCTCTAACAAACTATGAAAGGTCCATTTCTTCCATACTTTCACCCATGTCTGGTGGTGCCAATCTCTTCAAGCTTAATCATTTTATTCACTTTTGGGTGTAATGGTACATCATTGTGATTTTTGTTTCCTCTTACTCAAAGGTAAAGATCTTGAGTATCTTCTCATGTATATTTACTGGCACTTTTTATATCTTCTTGTATGAAGTATGTTCTAAGTTTTAAGTTCAGTTGTTTGTCTTTTTATTAATGATTTGTAACAGCTTATTATGTTTTGTATTTAAATATGTATGTGTATATTTATGTGTGCATGTGTATATATATATGTGATTATGTAAACTATTTTAAATTGCATACTAACTTTATGGACACCCTGTATATATGTGAATGTGTGTGTGTGTATTTCTTTTTTCTAGTCTGTGGTTCTTATTAAGAAGTTTTATACCTTTTATTATAAAGACACTTGTACTAGACTGTTTATTGCAGCTCAATTTACAATTGCTAAAATGTGAAAACAGCCTAAATGCCCCTCAACCCAGAAATGGATTAGCAAGCTGTGGTATATGTATACCATGGAATACTATTCAGCCATTTAAAAAAATGGAGATTTTGTAGTATTTCTATTAACTTGGATGGAGGTGGAACACATTATTCTTAGTGAAACATCACAGGAATGGAGAAGCATGAATCCTATGTATTCAACTTTGATATGAGGACAATTAATGACATGGTGGGAGGTGGGGGCAGGGAAAAGCAAACAGTGAAAAGGAGGGAGGGGTGAGGGAAAAGAAAAGAAAAAAAAAAGAAATTTTTGGGTCCCCTGTCTAAGAAATCTTTATTAGAAATTTTTGCCTATCCCAAGGTCAAAAGGATATTTCTGAATTTTTTCTTGGTGATATTTTTCTCATATTTTCTTCCAGAAGCTTTTTATATTTAGTTTTTATATGTAGGTCTATAATCCATCTTAAATTAATTTTTGTGTATGGTGTGAATTAGAGATTGAGGATTTTTTTCTCTGTGCATATTTAATTATTTCCCATTATTTGTTTAAAATATTTTTCTTTCCTTATTAAACCATATGACTCCTTTGTAAAAATCATTTGACTGTAGTTTATACATGGGACTATCTCTAGATTCTTTATTTTATTCCATTTATCTATTTGATACTAATTTTGCCAATGCCACTATCTTGGTAATTTGTAGTTTTATATTGGATCTAAGATATTTTATTCCAGCTACAAAATATTCACAAAGTAGTCTCTATGTATTGGCCACTTCTTGGTCAAATTTTGTAATGAATAATTTCTAAATAAGGGAAATTCAGCTGCAGTTTCCATTTTCCCTATGAACGGCGACACAAACAGTAGAACCTCCGTAGGCTGACCACCCAAGGGTCTTTACCAAACTGGTCAACATAAACAAGTAGGCCTACTGTATTGATAGATGCATGTAGTATATATCTGGTCTATGAAAAGTAGGTCAACTTAATGAGGTGGTCAATGTAGGGAAGCAGTCAACTATGGAAGTTCTTTGTATAAGCTGTTCATTTGAAAGTTCAACCATTGCAATTAAAAGATTTCCTACTTTTATAGCACCAATAATAATTAGCTTTTAAACTTTTGACTTATTATATAATTTACAACTAGAAATGTTATAAATGCTAGTATACAATATTGCATTTTAAACCATCAATTGTTTAACGAAATTGAAAGAATAGGCAATAGTCATATTTGTAACTGCATACTTATCATTTATAGTACTTTCTTTTCCTTCATGTAGATCTGAGTGTCTATTTAGTTTTATTTCTCATAACATGAAAGACTTTTGGATTCATGATATAGGCCTTTTGGAAATTTATTCCCATTTCTTATGTATTGGAAAACATCTGTCTTGTCTTTCATTTTTGAATGATATTTTTGCTAGAAACAGAATTCTAGATGGGTATTTACTTAATATTCACACTTATACATTAATTATCATTTTTTAATTGATCATTTTTATTGCTTTCTATTCTCCATTGTTCCTGATGAAAAGTTACCCATCATTTTTATTATTGTTTATATAACATCATTTTTCTATGGATTCGTTCAAGATTTCCTTTTTATTATTTTCAGAAATTTGACTATGAAGTATTTATTCTTTGCTAAAGTTTTTCAATCTCTACATTAGTATTTCCTACCCAGCTTTGTATATTCTTGGCTATTAATTAATTAGCTTTGCTATTCTTATTTATTTGTTCAGGAACTTGAATTGTATGTATGTTAGACTGTTTGACATTTTTTACATAGGTTACAGAAGGTATGCTAATTTTTTTCAGTCTTTCACTATCTGTTCCTCAGGTTGGATAATTTTTATAGATCTGTGTTTAAATTAAATAATCTTTCCTTCAACTGTCTTCAGTTTGTTGATATTCACCCTAGTGACTTTTTAATTCTGCTGTAGTTTTTTGGTTTAGGATTTCTTTTCTTTTAAGGTTTAAATTTTGCTCCTGAGGTTTCCCATTCATCCCTTGGTTTTCATTATGACCACCTCCCTTTAAAGTTACTCAGTATATTTAAAGTTATTTTTCTATTAAATGTAAAAACCAAGCATCTCAGGTTCTATTTTTCTACTTTTTCCCTTTACTGAACATGATAGTTCTCTGGGGTTTTTTCTCATATGTCGAAGAATTTTAATGAAAACAGTGGATGATACCTTATAGAGGTATTCTGTTATGATATATCTTGTTTTGTTTTCTGCAGAATGTTTATTTTTTTCCTAGTAGGCTGATCATTTTGAACTTGTGGTGTCTGGATTTAATTTTGTTATGGAGGTGCCTATTTTGTTACATTCTTAGGAAAATCTCTTAGTTCTGGATCATAGTATTTATTTCAGAGATTCATTGGTACGCTCTGAAGTTTCAAATATTAAGGCTTTCTAACTTATTGGGACCCAGTTTTCTCTCCTCTATGGTGGGCAGAATGTTTATATTAGCTTTATTCATAATTGCCAAAATGTGGAAGCAACCAAAATTTAGGTTGTAGGTAAATGAATAAATAAACTAGTACAACTAGATGCTAGAATATTATTCAGCACTCAAGGGAAATGACCTATCAAGCTCTGAAAAGACACGGAGAAAATGTAAATGCGTATTACTACGTGAGAGAAGCTAATATGAAAAGTCTACTTACTGTATTATTCCACTGGCATTCTGGAAAACACAAGGCTATGAAGACAATAGAAAGACTAGTGTTTGCCAGGAGTTGGAAGGGAGAGAAGGATACATAGGTGGAGCACAGGGGAATGTTTTGGCAATAATACTACCCTGTAGGAAACTACAGTGGTGGATATATGTCGTTATAAATTTTTCCAAACGCTGAGAATGTACAACACCAAAGCATGAACTTTAATATGACCTATGGATTGTGGATAATTATAATTTGTCAATACAGGTTCATCAATTGTAACAAATGAACAACTCTGATAAGGAATGTTGATAAAGAGGGAAGCTGTGTGGTGGGGGGAAGGGCATATATGTGATATCCGTGTGCCTTCTGCTCCATTTTGCCAGGAATCTAAAACTGCTCTAAAAAAATGCAGTCTATGAAAAAATTCTGACAATTAGTGTTTTGAGTGAAATTAGGGAAGCATAGTAATATCTGTGGTTGAAAAGATGTGCTACTTTATAAGAATGATCAATGAAAGCTTTTCTAAAGAGTTAATATTTCATCAGAGATCTGATGAGAGAAAAGAGTCATATGACAACTTTTAGGGAAGAAAGCGTAGACAGAGGAGACATTTAGCATAAGGCCTTCATGTAGGAGAGAACTAATATCCTCTGGGGCTTGAGTTTACCATATGAAGGGAAGAATGCTAGGATTCTGATCATACATGGCCTTTGGACAAAATATCCTAATAGACCTGCTTAGCAGGTGATGGTTTGTGTAAGTCTTTTAATTTTTTTATTTCCACTCCAAGCTGACAAATCAGAAAAATGTTTCAAGACAGTAAGAAACAGCATGAGTGTCACTTTTGGGACACTTCCTTGCAATTTTAGTGAATTTTTCATAAAATGAAGCATGTGTGGGTATAGCTCATCCTATGTCAGCAACATGTTTGAAAACAAGGAGACAAGATTGGCATAGTTGCTGTTCTATGAAGCTCAGAGATATGGTTTGGTTTGTGAGATGATAGACAGTTTCAACAGAAATGGTCAAAGTATGTTAATAGTCTAAGAGCTAAGTGGAAAAGAAGTTGAGAACATAAGCTATAATGAAAGATTACTTGTCCTGCTACAGTATTGTATCCAATTTCTTGGGGGCATCTTATGAATAGGAGCTGTTTCATCTTCTCAACAATACTTAGTGACAATTACAGTGCCCTGCATCCTTGCAGGTTGTCACTTAGCCTATTTGGGAGGAGGGGATTTGACAAATCACATGCTTGCCAGCTAAGCAATACTCCAAATTTCTGTTATTTTCTCTCTCCATTGAAATTTTTCCATGTGTCAGACTCTTCTGTGGAAAATAAGCAGCCCTATTTGGAAAGTATAAACATGCATGCAAATCAGAGTTGCAGGCACGAATATGGAGCTATTAGTGTCACAGTGGGACTGCTTGGGTTATTTATGCTCAGGTTACTCTTTGAAAACAAAAATAAACTCTGAGGGAATTTGTGATTGAGGAATGTCACAGAAACCTAGTCTAATAACCATGAAACATGTGTCTTTCACAGTTTTTATAAAAATCCTTTGCTCCCCCCCTTCTGTCCCCAACATATCCACTTATGTTAATTTAGGTGAAGGCTGCACAGGTAGATTGAGTTAGAGAGGTGACCTAAATCATACAGATATCAATTTTAAAAGTAGAAAATTGCTGTTTAGAAAAACAATAGACCTGTTTCTGCCAGGATTCCTAGGGAGCTATTTCTATACCACTAATGTTTATCAGAGAGCACTTAACTCACTATTTTGTCAGTCTTATATTTTAAGTGTTATTTATTCTGGAGACTTGGGATGCCTATTAGATCAGCTTTGCCATGTGGATTCCCATGGATCCTAGAAAATTAGAATGATCCTGAAAAAGCCTCTTGTCTCACAATCTTGGTCAGACCCAAACATTGAAACATTTGATCAAGCCCACTACATCAATTAGTGCTTGAGGGAGGTTTATTACTTACAGTCCATAGTTTATCTCTTTTTCAGACCAGAATAGCTTGGCAGAAAGTTTTTAACCAATCTATTTTGGCTTCAGTTTTTCAGATACATTCTCATTCTTGCTGTTACCCACTGAACCAAGCACAATGGATACTCTTTGTGGTAGGTACTTCTGTCACAAGTAGGCTAAATTTCCCTTTCAGTCATTTCTCCTTAAATACTCACACATTCATGAATGGACCATTGACTCCATGTGTAAGTCATCATTAAAAATATTAAAATTTAGTTAAAAATGTGTATCTTAATTAATAAATAATATATTTATTTGTGAATCACAATGCAATGGGTTTGACCTATGTTTACATTACAGAATAATTAAATCAAACTAATTAATAAATCCATTACTTATTTTTTGTGGTAAAAACATTTAAATCTAATCATTTGATAATTTTGTAATGTGCATTATAATTTATTATAGTCACCATTTTGTGTGGATGATCCCTGAAGCTTATTACTCCTGTCTAACTGAAATTTTGCGCCCTTCCATCGTCACCTTCTCTTCTCCCGATCATCCCCTCCCAGCCTCTGGTGACCCCATCATCCTCTCCACTCTGAGTTCTTGTGTGTTACCATTTTGTGTAAAAGTCTCTTAATCTAGAAAGAGAGCAAGAGTCAGTCAATACAAATTGTTTTAGACTACTTTGTCTGCTCTGACAATTTTATGTTTAATTTTCTATTATTACTTACCACTGGCAGGTCTTCGATTAATGTTTCCTTTTGGGAGTTTTCCAAATTTATTTTAATAGGATGTCAGGTTTGGGTGGGCTGCAGTGGGGTGGTTATGCAGAGAATTAAGAAACAGACAGCAGTTTTACCACATAGGAGTTGATATAAGTAACATACTAAAATACTATATAATTTGGTGATATCTAAGTGTTGTCTGCATATACTATACAATTTCAATTTTAGGCAAATAGCTGATATGCTTATTAAATTTTCTCTTTGGGAACTTTCTCTTTCCCCTTATCTACTGTCTTTCTGCTATGGTAGCCTGGCTATTTAATCTACTGCTCCCTACTTTCATTTCAATCATTCTACATTCTGCAAACATTTATTGAGTACTGCTGTGTAATTGACACTGTTTCAGAAGCTGAGGATCCAGCAATAGATAATACAAATTCCTTTTCATTGAGGAGCTTATGCATTAATGGGGGAACAGGAAAGTACTGCAGGAAAATATAAGAAGTGATATAAAGGTGAACTAATTGGATAAATATATAATTTCTTTCAATATCTGTCCTGGCATGGAGGAGTTGTTTAGAGTATGGCAAACTTCCTGTTTGCTAGAAATTAGAATCCAGTAGCTGTAATGCATCCCCCAGATGCCAAACATCTAATCAAATTGCCACCAGAATGCAAACTTAAAGGGACTGTGGACAAAGAAAGCATTTCAATTTGAATATTGACAGAACACATCTTGCTGCATTTATTTCAAGCCAAATAGTTTTGCCTCCAGTTTTGTTTACCTTTGATATTTATATCAAGCTCTCATTTTCTTCTGATAACCCATTAATTTAAAAGTAGCTATTATGAAGCAATAGCGACTTTTCCTTTATTGAGTATCTGTTTCAAAGTCATTTAATCTTCCAGGCAGAATTTGCTGTGTGAAGTTTCATGCAGCCAAGAATAATTTATTCGCAAATGTAGCAAGAGTATACAATCAGCCAAACAAGACTGAGATTTTTTCCCCTTCAAATAATATTCTATTGAAAGTTTAAATATTGCTAGTCTGTGTTTCATTAGAATTTGAATAGGTGTATGGAGCTACTCAAAATGTTCTCTGATAGTGAATTATTATTTGCGAAACAAAACCCTGTAAACATTGTTCCTTTCAAAATACTAACACATTTAAATTCCAACTTCAGGCAAATATTATTTGGAAGGCAACATTGTTTGAATGAAAAGAATACAATTTAGATTATGATTATAGTATGGTGTACTAAAGAACTAATTAATTTGGCAACATATCATAGGTGTAAAGATGCATGTACAATCTCTTACTACACTTGTTAAGAATGTTCTTCTTACTCTGCTTTAATGATATTATTTTAAAAATGTAATAAATATTAAATGTTCAGGAGATATTTAAAAATGTGAGGGTATATTCTCTGTCACAACACTTGCACAATTATCCTAAATGAGACTTAGGGATTTGCCTATTAAGGAGTCATAAATTTAAGAGTTTGCTTATCTTTTATGGTTGTTCCTTCCATTCCTGGTATAGGGTTTTCCTTGATTTTACTTACTATAGAAAATAGAGGCACTGTCACAAGAATCTCATAGCATTAGTGCAATCAAGGGGTACAATGTGCTGGTTTCATATACAATCTGAAATATTTTCATCAAACTGTTTAACATAGCCTTCATGGCATTTTCTTAGTTATTGTATGAAGACATTCGTATTCTTCATTTAGTAAGTTTCGCCTGTACCCTTCTAAGATGCACCATAGGTGTGGCCCCACCAATTACCCTCCCTCCAGCCATCCTCCTCCTCCCTTCCCTTCCTTGCCCCTTTCCCCATATTCTTATGCTATAATTAGGTTATAGCATTCATATGAAAGCTATGATTCAATAATAAAAAAAGAAATATAATTGTACTGTTTTAAAAAAATTGATTAATAACTTATTGCTAGAAAAATAATACCTGGATAGGGAAAACTGACCTATGGTGACAAAAAGCTCAGCAGTGTTTACCTCTGGCCATATGTGGGAACAGGGTGTTTGGACTGCAGAGACACCTAAATGGACTTTCTGTAGCAATGGAAATGCTTTGTATCTTGATTATGTGGGTGACTACATGCATACCGTCAGAGCTCATTGAACATTTGCTGAATCATCATTATCATCAATAAAGTTGATTTTGTGGAAAAAAAAAAAAGAATCTCATAGCAATTCCAAAACTGTAAGGAACAGTTTTCCTAACTTGGATGCCAATATATTTGGTAGCCTTGAGTTACATTTTGATTTATATATGTATATGTATATATAGAGGGTGGACATAAAATCATGTGTAATTTACTATTTTTATTGGAAATTGAACACAAACTTTATGTTCATCTTATATTTGTATCTTGTATGTGTCAACGATGAGAGCCAGCTATCAATGTTAGTCAGGTAATACATCCACTACTGTTTAGACTCCATATCTTTAGATGCTACAGATATAAGGTCTAAAGATCTACATTAAGAGACAAAAAGATAGAAGTAGGTTAACCCATGGCATGGTTAAAAACAAACGAGTAAAAGTATCTTATTTATCTACTTTATATGGACATTGATTTCTGGCCATCAAGCATCGTCCTTGTGTCTTAGAAAGATCTTTTTTATTCATGGCACCCAAAACAGCACATGTGTGAAGGCATCTCTCAGAGGTTTTTGTCCAGGATTCATTACTGATACATCATTGTTTATTCTCTTGGTTTTCCTGGTTTTGCAAAAGTATTCCTAAGTATTCATCATATTACTGTAATTTTTCTCTATTTGTCCAAGGTGCCTGACCTATAGATGTAGTATTTTCTCATTCCATCCAGCCAGTGAAGTATGTTCTCTTATTTATTCATTCAACCAGTTAGAAAATATGTATTCAGGGCATGTCATATACCAGGCTCTGAACCAATGGTTTAACAAAATAATTGAGTAAAGTAAAAAAAAACTTTTGTTTTCAGGAATTCAGGAGAAATGGATAATAATATGGTATATTAAGAAAGCAGTATTATAAGGATGTGATTGGTAGTAGTATGGGAACATGGCTTTGTGGAAATACATAGAAGAAAGGACTTCACTTTGCTTGATGGTGTCAGGGGAGCCTTTCCCACTGGTGGCTGGTTATGAGGACCCTGAAGGTGACCAGACTCTCCTGTTCCTCCCTCCTCCACCCCCAATTTTTCTTACAAAAGTCTTTAAATAAACCAACATTTCAATGCATTGTCTTGATTAGAAGATAATTCCAAGCCTGGCTTTGTTTCCCTTCTTCATTTAAGGAGGTCCCTAAGAGTGTATAGCACTAAACTAGGCTCTGAGAATGGTAATACACATGAACCTTGCTCTTGTGAATGTGAAGCCACAAACATATAACCTACAACTTATTTAATAAAAATTGTATGCAGTGCCATGCATGAGAGTCACAAGGTGTTCTGAGTTCATGTAACAGGGAACTCATAGTAATCTAGGGTCAAAGAAGTTCTGTTTGGAAATTTCCAGACAAAAAGTAAGAAAGTGAATGAATTGGGGAGGTTGCCTGCTAGACAAGAGGACAGCCTGAATAAGGACATTGGAAATGAAATAAAGGCCAGCTGATATAAATCAGACAAGGTAAAGTTTCAGAAAGAATGCACAGCAGGGCCAAGTCAGGAGGAGCTGTGAGGGCCACTTTTGATGTGTCACGAAGGGAAGAAACCGAAGGATTTTCAGGATGGGATAGGGGTTAGGGAACTCCAATCTGCATTTTTAAAATTATATCAGAATATTACAGGGGTATAAACATTTTAATTATATGAATTGCTTTTGTGTGCTCAAAGTTGTAAGCGTTCCGTCACCCAGATAGTATGTATTGTACCTGTTAGATGTGAATTCTTACCCCAATAATGTGAACCCTCTTACCATGAGAGTTGATTGGATTTATTTAATAGCGAGTACACATGGTGTTTGTTTTTACATTCTTGTAATATTCCATTTAGAAGCATGGTCTCAGTGGCTGCCAGCCAGGTTGTTGCAAAAGGTATTAATTCACCATTAATATTTACGGCTGAGGAGTACGGCTCAGGTATATGTATGCTACATTTTATTAATCCACTCGGGTACTGACACACTCAGGTTGATTTTGCATCTTTGTAATTGTGAATTATGCTGAAATAAACATTTAAGAGGCAGCGTCTTTTTGGTAAAATGACTTTTTTCCCTTTGGGTAAATACCCTGTAGGAGGTTTGTTGCATCAAATAGTAGGTCTACTTTTAGTTCTTTTGAGGTTTCTCTATACCGCTTTCCATAGAGGCTGTACCGCTTTGCAATCCCACCAACAGTGTAAGCATTCCTTTCTCTTTGCATCCACACAAGCATCTGTTGTTTTGGGACTTTTTGATAAAAGCCATTTTCACTCGACTTAGGTGATGCTTTGTGGTTTTGATTTACATTTTCCTGATAATTAGAGATGCTGTGAATTTTTTCATGTTTATTGGCCATTAGTTTATCTTCTTTTGAAAAACTTCTGCACATGTCTTTTGCCTATCTTTTAAAGTTATTTGAATTTTTCTTGCTGATTTGCTTGAGTAAGTTGTAGATTCTTATTATTAGCCCTTTATTGAATATATATTTTCTCTCATTCTGTAGGTTGTCTGTTCACTCTGTTGATTGGTTCCTTGGTTGTGCAGAAGCATTTTAATTCAATCAAGTCCCAATTGTTACTTTTTGTCATTGCTGTGATTGCCTTTGGGGTCTTGTTCATACATTCTTTCCCTGGGCTGCTATCTATAAGCTTTTCCAACATTTTCCTTGAGAATTCTTTTAGTTTTATGTGTTAGATTTTAGCCTGTTATCCATCATGAATTAATTGCTGTGGGTGGTAAGAGGAGGTGCAGGTCTTTTTAAATCTATGTGTGGTGATTCAGTTTTCCCAGCACTATTTATTGAATAGAGATTCTTTTACCCAGTGTATATTAGTTGTCTGCTTTGGCAAAGATTAGAAGAAAATATGAGGATGGTTTTATATCTGAGTTTTCTGTTGTGATTCATTGGTCTATGTCTCTGTTCTTGTGCCAGTGCCATGCTGTTTTAGTTACTATAGCCTTGTAGTACAGCTTGAAGTCTGGTAAAGCGACGCTTTGTGATATTTCCTTTTTGATTAAGGTTGCTTTGACTATTCAGGCCCTTTTCTAGTTCCATACAAAGCATAGCATTATTTTTTCTAGATCTGCAAAAAAATGGCCTTGGCGTTTTAATGGAGATTGTGTTGAATCTGAATATCACTGTGGGTAGTTTAAACATTTTAACAATATTGATTTTGCCAGTTATCTGTTTTCCCATTTTTAAAATATCCTAGTGATTTACTTCTTCAGTGATTCATAGTTCTTCTGTAGAAGTCTTTTGCTTCTTGGTTACATACATTCCCAGATATTTTATTTTCTTTGTTGCTATTATGCAATGAATCAAGTCTTTGATTTAATTCTTAGCTCAGGTGGTGCTGGTATATAGGAATGCTACTGACTTGTGTACATTGATTTTTATTCAATTTGAGACTTTGCTGAAGTTATTTATCAGTTCTAGGAAGCTCTTGGTTGAATCTTTGGTGTTTTCTTAATGTATGATCTTATCATCAACAAAAACTGATAATTTTTCCTCTTCTGTCCCCATTTAGGTACCCTTCATTTCCTTTTCTTGTCCAATTGCCCTAGCTAGGACTATTATGAAGAAAAGTGGTGACAGTGGTCAATTTTGTCTAGTTACAGATCTAAATGGAAGTCCTTTCAATTTTTTGCTCTTCAGTAAGTATGATATTGGCTGTGGGTTTGTTGTATGTGGCTTTTATAATTTTGAGTTATGTTCCACTTATGCCTATTTTGTTATCATAAGAAGGTACTGAATTTTGTCAAATGCTTTGTCTTCATCTATTGAGTTGATCATATGGTCTTTGTTTTTCCTTCTGTTTAGGTGCCGACTCTTATTTACAGATTTGCATGTGTTAAACGATCCTTGCATCCCTGTGATGAAGTCCACTTGGTCATTGTGGATTTTTTTTTTATATTCAGTTTAATTCAGTTTGCTAGAATTTTTTTTTAACAAGTGAACAGTTTATTAAGAATTAAACAAAGGTATGATGTGACACAGTATAAGCAAGACACTCGAGATAGGCACAATAGTACTACTCATACAAAAACCCAAATTTCACCTCAAAAAAATCACAAGACAAAAGAGAAAACAATTGCACTGTTAAGATAAGATATTTCATGCAAAGTATTAACTCTTCCCCCCCCAAAGCCCAACCTCCCAACAAACAAAATACTATCTTGGAATACTACTATGCTAACATATTAACCACAGTGTAATCAGTCATAGGAAAACAGTAATTAAGCAATGAATTGAATTAAATAACAAAGTTCAAACTGTCATAAACTCATAGACCACAATGATGTTACAAAACAAGCAATTCCAGAACTCTTATAAACAATAAAAGAAATATTTCAATATCATTCTACTTGATCTGGATACACCTGATATTGAAATTGGAGAAAATATGTTGTTATAAAGAGAAATTACAAACATATTTCACTTATAGATGAGGATGCAGTATCCTAAACAACATATTCACAAGTTGAATTACAAAATTAATATTTAAGTATACTTTAGTCAGAATTGAATCCAATTTATATGAAAGTTAGACACCATTTTCTTTTCTTTTTTTTTTTTTTTTGGTTTTCTTTCCCTCACCCACTCTCTCCTTCCCTTTCTGCTCTATCCTTCCCCCATACCCCACTGTGTCATTCATTGTCATTAGTTGTCCTCAAATCAAAGTTGAATACATAGGATTCATACTTCACCATTGCTGTGATGTTTCACTAAGAATAATATGTTCCACCTCCATCAGTGTTACTACAAATGCAGCTACTAAATGTTACTACAAAAGTCTCCATTATTTTTGATGGCCGAGTAATATTCCATTGTATACATATACCATAGCTTACCAATCCACTCCTGGGTTGAAGGACATTTAGGCTGTTTCCACACTTTAGCAATTGTAAATTGGGCAGCGATAAACAGCCTCGTACAAATGTCTTTATAGTAAAAGTTTTTTTTTTT